>PVKS010007735.1:0-71535 GCA_004027875.1 Aplodontia rufa | reverse complement strand
ATAGTAAGATAGGAGTCACTGTCACCAAAAGCAAGCAGATGTACCTTTCCAACTGTCTCATCCAGTTCCAGCTAAGCTTTCTGAGGAAAAGGTCATTATTTTCTGCTGAAGCTAAGCTGGAAATGGGAGGATGGTGGTGGGGGCCTCAAGTTCCTGGAAGGTTCGTGTCCCACGAGCATCTAATCACACCAAAAGTGAAAAAAGGCCCTGTTGCACACCCTCTTGGTGCCAAGTGTGGGGTGGTTGTGGCTGCAGCCCAAGCCACATCACAGAGGAGGAAACTCAGGCCTAGGTGGGTGTCTCTGGTACACAGTGAGTAAAGGTGATAACCAGACCTGTGATAGGTCTCTTTCCCTGTCTTGTCAGGCCCGACAACTGGAGAAACCGCTTGAGAGGCTGGGAAGGAACATCTGAGGGAAGGGCCAGCTGGCCAAACACATTTCTGGGTTACTGGTTCTTGAGGAGTTTTAATGGCCAGAAGTCATATCAGGTCAGAACTAAGGAAACATGAATAAAGTATGCTTTAGGTGATAATAGCTAGTGATATTAGCTCATTAATGGTAACATACCACTGTGAGATGTTAAAAATAGGGGAAACTGTGTCTATGTTATATGGGAGCTCTCTCTACTGTATTTCATTTTTCTGTAAATATAAAGCTGCTCTAAAAAATTTTATTTAAAATAATGGATTTGTTAGTAAAAATTTGAGATGTGCAAAACCAAGCAGTACCATTCCCAGCTCCTGTCCTGTGCAGACCTAGCCCTAACTCAGCCAGTTTATGCCCATTTGCCCCGGTCGGGTACCATCCTGTACCCTTCCTCTCAGGAACACTGACACTGGCCTGGAACACTAAAGTACTCTTCTTAATGGCAGCAGGCTTGGGGGATTTAATCTATCTGTATGTCCTGCTATTGGGTATGGACTCTGAATTAGGTTGATTATTGCTCAGTTGAGGGTACCCCTGCCCTTATACCTGACTCAGAGCCCTTTCCCTGTGTGCTAAGATCAACACCAACCCTATCGGTGATCTCATGTGTAGATCACAGATGTATGGGAGTGGCCACATCTGAGCTGGTGGGAGGTCAAGGACAGTGGGTCTAGAATAGGCAGGTTCAGACCTGGCTGGCCCTCTCCAATGTGGTTATGGTATAGTTTTCTAAGCACTCTGCCTCATTCCATCTCTTCTGCAGGAAGCAGAACATAGTGGGAGATTCTCAGTTCTGAAGATCAGACAGATAAAATTCAAACCCCTGTCCATGACCTGAGTCCTTCCTGGCATTGTTGCTCTTGGCTCCCTTGATAGAGCAGCCACTACAAAACTCCTTTTCAGGACAAAGGAGGCAGTTGTGATCAATCAACTGTGCCCCCCACGTAGGTGCCAAGTGGGCTCTGTCTGTCACAGGGGGTTTCCCCTACTGGGCCTTATGCCCAAATTAGCTGTGGTGACATCTGGAAGCTCATCTGCAGGAGTGCAGGAGGTGGGAGAGCAGGGAGGGCTCAGCTCTATTATTAGTCTATTGTGTATGTGACCCTGGGGAGCAGACTCCCATCTTCCAGGCATGTCCTGGGTTTGGGGCAGGCTGTCTGGAGAATCACTGCTGGAGAATCACACAGCAGAGAACAGGCAACCAGCCAGACGGGTGGAGACTCTAAGGAAGAACCAATGACTCTGGCAAGACTGGGGATATGCACTATTTTTCCTGCTAGAGGAGCCAGAACCCAACTAGCCCAAGGTCTGCACATCCATAAAAACCTCCTGAGTTTTAGAACTTTTTTGTAGGGTATGACATCACTGCTTGGAAATGGAGGACCTCTCCACTGAAAAGGGACACCAGTCTATTCCCAGTGCCCTTCCAGAAGTGAGAACCCACTTCTGAGAGGTTACTGTAAAACATTAAGGTCGTACTGTATGTACCTCTCATAGGGTCTATCCACTGGCCTGGCCTGTACAACCATGTTAATTTGGGTATATACCCCGTGTTTACTCCTGGGACAGACTAGGGTTATCAGCCTGTGCAACTGGTGAGAGCAAGGGCTATCCTGGGCCTGGCTGTTGAGGTGGGAAAGGAACCCAGGCTAGAGCAGGCCTGGACAAAATATTCAGGTCTTATGGAACCAGTCTGTGAAGCAGCCAGCCACTAGTCACTGGTTCCCTTCCCTCCAACCCTTGAACGCCTAGGGAAGTCCTTGATTGACCCAGCTGACTGGTAGGCTTTCCCTAAGACCTTACCAGAGTTCCTGGGTTGAAGCAAAGAGAGAGGGACAACCCTAAAGAGATGAGATGTCTTATTCCGGGACCCACCACAGAGTTCAACTGTGGACATTGTTTAAAGAAGTGGAAGACTACTTTCATTATGCAAGAGAGAAAACAGATTCCAAATGGTCTCAGACCTGCCTCAAGGGCCACTGTGAGCAGGTGACACATTCCAAATGGCCACCTCTCCCTCTGCCACACTCAGATGGGTTGGAGGAGACTGGCTGTAACCAGAAAAATTCTGTAGATTTTTCTTGTTGCGTGAGTTAGAAGAGATGATTAAAGGATGGATTGTGGGGAGATAAAAAATGTGAGTGATGCACAGAGTGTAGAGGAAGAAGAGGCACCTCAAAGACCCTGTTACAGGTGACTCACAGACTGCTCCAACCTGTAAGGCATGTGGAGTGATAAGGGGATAGGCTTTGAAGCTGGATTAAGTGTCCCCTGAAGTCACAGGTTACTCCAGATCCTGGAGCCAGACACTGGCCATCCTGTGCTAGGGGGTTGGAGGAAGGCTGGCATCTCCTCAGACTCACTTCTCCTCAGACTCAGGGACCATGTTAGGCACTCTGGTGGGAAGCCATCTACTTTATGGATGGTAAATGAGGCTCAGGAAGGGAAGAGCAACTCCATAGTTATCTAAATGCCTGCTGGCTGTCCATCCATGCTCTGTATGTGTCAAGGACCTTCTTGAGCTGCTTAGTGGCCCAGAGGAGCAGTTTTTCCCAGGGATAACTTGTGCCTCAGTTTCTCTCATTATAGTCAACTTTGAATGTAAAAGTACACCTGTTTCTGGGGGTGGGGCCCAGAGTCATTCACCCACACCAGAGTGAGAATAAGTACATAAATTTACACTAGCCCTGGTGGGGATCAGCATTCAGTTGGATGAAGAGAGGAGGCAGTACTTGCCAGGACTTGGGCAACCATCCTGGCTTTCCCTGCCCTGGCCCTCCAGGAGAGGAGGGAAGCCTTGAAGTGCCAGACCTTTGAATGGCCCATCTCCATGGCAACGTGTGGGCAAAAAGGGCTGGGCCAGTGAGCAGGCATTGGCTGTACAAAGCTGGAAAAAGGAAAGGAATCTTTTATTTATGGGGAGAAAGCATTGAGAAGTGAGCTGCACCCACGGCTATAGCCAGGCCACATTCTTTTCTTTTTTTTAAGAAATTTATTTGTTGAACAATAAAACATGCTTCTAACAAATTTAAATAATGAGAATTGACCTCCTTTCTCAATGGCCAGGGTCTAGCTCCAGCCTCCACAGATGAGTGAAGACATTTGACCCTTGGTTCTCTGGTTTATGCTGATTTTACTCAGCATGATTTCTTCCATAGCCATCCATTTACCTTCAAAGGCTGCAATATCATTGTTTATAATTGCTGAGTAAAATTTCGTAGTATATATGTACCACAGTTTTTGGATCCATTCATCCAGTGAGGGACAGCTGGGTTGTTTCCATAATTTAGCTATTGTAAATTGAACTGCTATGAACATCAATTTCCCTGTGTCACTACAATGTGCTGATTCTAAATCCCCTGGAAAAATACTCAAGAGAGGAATAGCAGGATCATATGGTGGGTTCATCCCTAGTTTTTTGAGGATTCTGCACACTGCTTTCCAGAGGGGCTGTACCAGTTGCCAGGCCACATTCTTGAGGATATTGTATTCCCTCTGCTTTGTAGCCAAGTCCCCTGAGATGGTGCCCACCCAGCATACCACTGACCACCTGGTCAGGAGCACAGAGCATGAAAAAGTGAAATAAACAGAGTGCCCAGCATGTAGCCAAGCCTAAGTAGTTATCCCAGAGGGCTCCTGGGTGTGAGGGAGCCCTCACCATCTACCACACCCCAATCTCTATGGTGATGCACCTGGGCAGGTGCCACAATGGGAGGCTGCTGGACCAGCAGTGAGATGAGACCCAAATTGGATGTTGCAGAAATAGAACTCATGTAAGGGCTGCTTCAGTAAATTCTAAAGAAGAGCCTCAAAGAAGTGGAGATTAAAAAGAACCAGATGTCCAGAATATATACACATCTTATACACATTTTATATTGTTTTGTTAAAATCTTGTAAGGTTGCTCAAAAATAAAAAAATTTAAAAAAAAGAACCAGATGTAAGCAGAAAGAACCACCTGTGCAAAGGTCCTGAGCCAGATAAAGCTAGGAGTTTCTGAGGATGGGTGGTAGAGTGGCATGCTCAAGGGGGCAGACCTTGTCCACTACAGGCAGCCTCACATTCCCATGCCACTCTGACCATAGGCTCCTTACCACAGATATGGGGAGCCTTGAGCATTGGTCTTGTTTGCTGCAGGTGAGGCTGCCACCCACCCACCCCTGGTTTCCAGTCACTGGTTCCACCTTCCCCACAGGCTCCTTCCCTATTCACTGGGCTACCTAAACACAGGAAATCAAACCCAGGATGACAGGAGGGGAAAATTCTGACTTCAAACTTAGGGAGCAGTGCAGAAGAAACTGCCACTGTGAAGTGGAAATTTTATTTCATTTTGGAAGATATTTGATTGAGATTGAAAGGAGAGAGTTCCCCAGACTTACCTGCTGCAATCCCTTACCCCTCTCAGTCAGTATGCTCATCTCCTTTCTTTAAAAATATCTGAAGTGGAGCAATACTTTCTGATATTGGAAAAATCTCACTGGAAATTCAAAACCAACATGTTCAATGAGCAGCACACATTCCATACATTCTCTGGTGTTGAGCCAAGCTAAGAAGGGCTTATTCCCAAGGTCCTCAGATTTTAGTGAGTAGCCAAATCATAGGGCTGAAGGGGCTTTATGGGAAATGCTGAGTCCCCTCCATCCCAGATCTGGGCTCAGATGCTTGGGAAGTTATAAGCCTTTTGGGGAGCCCTAGATCCTGGAACCCAAAAACAATAGTCTGAGTTTTCATTCCCTAGTCCTGCACATGGAGGGCAGCTGCTGGAGAAAACATTCCCTTTATCCAGACTTTCTATGCCAGCTTCTGTGTGGATATGCTGTCACCTATCAGCCTCTGAGTGGATAGATTACCCTCTGGTACAGGTGTGGGTCCAAGGTGCCACATACTTATAAGCCCAAAAGAAGAGCTTCTCTCTTGGAACTGATGCTTATAGCTTCATGGGGCAGCGGTTTCTAGTGGTGCTAACAGTATTCCATGCCTACTCTCCACGCTCCCTGCAGCCACTCTGCTCTAGGACATTCTACAAGGTTGGAGATGGTGGCTGGCCACTGTGCAATGGACCAATGAGCAGGGGGGAAAGGAAGTCTCAGTGTCCCCTTGTGTTCAAATTAGAGTGCTTTATGAGACAATGGAGACCAGGAAGTCCAGTAAACCTAACAACTGGACAGGAGGTACAGACTTGTGTCAGGAGCAGGGCACGCACAGCTAGCCAGGGGAAGGCAGAGACAGGGCATGAGGCTTTTTTTTTTTTTTTTTTTCTCCTCATGTTGCAGTGCAGGGTGGCAACTCTAGCAAATGTTTTGCAAGTGATAGGAAGGTGCTTCTTTTAATGGTCCTTCTCTTTCATTTCAAAATGCTCCTGTCCTTGAAAATACTGCTGCTGGGGAAAGCAAGACAAAACTCATTCTGATCATCTCTTCAGAGCCTGCTGAGATGACTACCTGAACATCCCTCTCCCTGTGGGGACTTCTGGGGAAGGTGCTTAGAATCCAACACCCCTGCTTGAAGATTCCAGACCTGTAGTCACCAGGGGATTTGTGTAGCCTCAGGGAGGAGCAGGCTCCTTTTGGAGGAGCCTGCTCCCCAAAGGCTTTACTCAATAGGTACTTGATGTGGGCACTCTGGGTGGGGTGTCAGTGCCATAGTTTGAGAAGGCTCTGGTATATATTCAGTTCCTAAGAGGCAGCTTGTAGGTTTCACCAGCTTCTAAACTTCATCTGAGACCCAGCCTCGCTACAGACACAGTGCCACACTTAAGTCATATTGGTCCCTGCTCTGCTGTCCTAGCGTATCCCTTCAGGGATACTATAGGCAGTTGGTGTGGGCTCCTGGAGGCTGAACAATGGTGCCTAGGGGCAGTGGACCCTTGAGGACAGGGGTATGGAACCCAGTTAAGTGGTGGGCAGGGCCAGTCCATGCTGGAGCTCCTGGGTATGGGTCCAGGAGTATCTGCCTGGCCCAGGGTGATAGGGCAGGTGTGCAGGTGTGTGTGTGTGTGTGTGTGTGTGTGTAGGGGGGTGTTGTGCAGGGCTCTCTAGCTCTCATCTCCTCAGATTATGGACCTGAGAGCAAGTCATTTTGGGGCATGGTGATCTCTAGGCAGCCCTTCATGGAAAATGTTCTGCCACCCATCTACCCTCTGGATAAGCCTGCTTTATGGGCTAGTGTAGAGTCCTTGGGGCCACAGGGTATGTCTGAAGCTCCTTGTGCACCAGTGTGATTGTTCTGGGCCTGTTACCTGCCTGCCTGGCCCAGTCACTACCCACTTCCTCTGGAGGCACAGGCCCTTGTGGAGCTGCAGGGAGCCAATTATCCCCAAGGCAAGGTGGCTGTAGATAATTAGGAAGACAGGCTTTTAACGTGAAGCTGAGCCCTGGGGTGCGTCTGCACAAGGACTTAGGGACTTGGCTGCCTGCTGAACACTGTGCCTAATTGGGAGCCCCTGTGTGATGCCATCTGTCTGGGGAGGTGCCATTTTCCTGGCAACAGAGTGGAGAAGTCCAGTGCTGAGGTGAGACTGAGCAGATGAGGCAAGACCCAGTGGATGACTGGGGACCCTGGAAGGGAAATTCGTGTTCCGGATCTTCCTCTTCTATCTCCCAAGACCCTTTTCTTTTTTCTTACTAAGAAAACCACCATTGTCCTTAAAACTGAGCCCATTGTGGTCTAGAAGAGCCCCTTCTCAGCAGAGGGAATATTTGCATTTCATCCTACAGGTTGGTGCAATGACTATATTTCCTCCCAGTCCACCTCCCTCCTAATTGGGCAGAACAAAAAGAAAAATGAAAGTGTTTTCTATTAAAATAGGCAAACCATCCAATTCTCATCCATGATATCATGGCCCAGAATTGTTACAACAACATCCCCCATACCCCAGGTGTGAGAGAGAAAAGAGGAGGAAAAGTGGAAGAGGAAGAGAGAACATGTGTCACACATGGGTACAGAGCAAGTAAGCCTTGAATTGGGTTTTTGCTTCAACCCTGCACTAGTGGACCAACGTGAGTGGGGCATTGGGGCATATGAGAACCACTGAGTTCAAACCTGGGACTCCTGAGAAGAAGCACTACAGCTGTCTCTTCTTCCGGGGAGAGCATGGCTCTCATGGGAAAGCTCAGCTTCCATCTCACAGGCTCCCCTGGGATGGGGTTTCCAGGGTCAAGAAGATCTAGCTCTGTTCCTCCTCCAACTTATTCTGTCCAACATTGAAAGATACATTATCTACCCTCAATCAAGGCAGATGAAAGGTAAAATAATGAGTACCAGCACTCAGAAAAGAACCTGGCTGGGGTGGAGTGGGAGAGAAGGGGCAAAGCCAGCTATGGTGGGGTCTTTGGGCATACTCCAGGCAGGGGCAGAGAATAAAGGTGCTGAGGCAGTTGCTTGTTCAGTGCCCCACTGGAGCAGAAAGAAGTATTGAGATGGGATGGGGTGAGATGGGGTAAACAGAGATACACAGTGAGACTATGACTCTAAGGAAGACTCTTTGCAAACTGATTGGGATGATGAAGGGGATTTGTGGGGAAAGTCCAAGTAGGGTGGGTTTCAGATGCAGCTTGTTCAGGGCTCAGCTCTGTTCCTCACAGTTCTGCCGGCTATGCTGCCCTCAGGCAGGCCACAGGAATCTGGTTGACCTGGATTCTGCCTGTTGCTGACCAGCCTGTGGCAGGGATAAGTCTGTGCTGATGAGTTGAGCCTTCCAGGCCTCAGTTCTTAATGGTACAGGATTAGGCCCAGTCAGGCACAGATGCTACAGGTGGGAGAGATAGCTGTCAGGAGAGGGCAGGGTAGGGGAGATCTTGAATGCAGCAGGCAGCCCTGGGAGATTTGTTCAGAGCGGGAGGGAGGTTAGAAACTTTTGAGAAGGATGGATTCTAGGGGCCCACTGGATGGGTAAAGATGAAAGGAAAGGGAGATGGAAGTGGGGCCAGTGAAGGAGAATGGAGAGCAATGTCCCTGTGACAGGGTGTGCTAGTTTTAGACAGGTCATATATTTGGTCTGGTGTAGGAACTGGGCAGAAGAACAAGTCCCAAAGAGTGGAACTGGGTTAGAGCAAGGACCATGAGCCTTACTAGTTAAAGAAGTAGATTCTACTTACAGGCAAGACACTGGATGTGGCACTATAAAAAGATCAATGGCTTTGGAGCAGTCTCTGACAAATTCTGAGACATCAACCCTGAGGATGAAGGGGCTAACAATACTGCTGAGCCTGGGCAGATGGGAAGAAATTGGAACCAGTAGTCTTGAAGGGGTAAGTTCATCATTACTGTACAACACTAAGGGACAGGCTGAGGTTATGAGCCCCTGCAGCCCTCAAGGTGCTGACTCAAGGTGCTGACTCAAGGCAGCCTCACGAGGGCCCTGCCCCTGGCTACCTTTCCTGGGACCCTTATGGAGAGAAGTTGACCCCTGAGGATGTTTACACCTCGTTCAGCATGACTGCAGGCCCGCACTAGTCACTACTCTGGAGAAACCATACCTTGTCCAAAAATGTTGCTGATGGCCTCACCATCCCATTTGCCTAACAGGAGTCTCCAGGCTGCACTGTGGGGAGGTACATTTGGGTAGTGTGACATCAACAGATGCTGGAATCTCACCTATTCTTCCAGAATGCAGAAGGAAAACCCAATATTGGGATCTGGGATGACCGATACAACATTCATTATGGTGACTCACTGGAGGGGCAGTTATGGGTGTGTTGAGGTCCCCATGCTGGAGAGGTGGGCAGGAAAGAAGCCTAAATGGAGAGGTGGCCTCCAGGCCAGCAGCTGGGTTGGAGTTGCAAGGAGGGATAAGGCATCACCTCTTCCTGCAGCAGCCGCCAGGGTCTGGGGTGTTCTGGGGGTGGGGCAAAGTCCCAGGGCAGGAGAAAGAGCTGCTTAGAGAGATGCAGGTAGTATGCAGTTGGAGCTATCCGGACAAGCACTATTTGCTCAACTTGGCAGCTACATGGCCCTTTACTGCTCTCTGCTGGCCATCTCAGTCACTGCAGGCCACCAACCAGCCCAGGCAGGGTTATGGATATGGTTGCATTTCATCTGAGAGGCTTTGAAGGGGCCCAGAGCCAACATTGACCTCCATGCCTAGTCTTGTCCAGACCACCTTCTCCCTTTCTGGTGGATAGCCTGGGGTACTCCATTGGCTAAAGAGGAAAAAAGGGCCCAGGGAGGTTAAACTGCCATCTAAGGTAACACAGTGGGGGAGGGCTCCCTGAATGGGGAGAGAGCAGCAGCAGAATTCTCTGAGTGGCCATGACCCCAGGGGACAGGAAACCTGCTGGGTGCCCCAGTTGGGACTACTCATTCTGCCCATTGGGGGAGATTATGAAGTGAGGCCAAAGGCAGGGTCACCACCTGATTCCTGCCTTTTGTCCTCCAATAGCACCCTGAAAAGGGCTTTCTCTGCACTCCCTCCTACAATGGGGCCTGGCACTCAGACCAAGGGAATATTCCTTAATGGTGCACTTTTTCTGTGTGCTACAGAGCTTTGGACATTAAAAATTAATTCCATCCATCTTAATGACATTTAATATATTCAGTTAAAATTGTGCAGCCGTAGCCAAGGGATGGAGAAATGTGCTTAACGTGAGATCCATATGAGGGATGTGGCCAGGCTCATCCTTCACAGGGCCTCTTTGGGCCTGGAAGAGGTGCTGTGGGGCTGGAACTGAATTGGGATAGGGAGGACTCAGGATGTTCAGACCTGAAGAGGGAAGAATGCAGGGAAGTAAAAATTCGGGTAGGTAGGGACTTAGGAGAGACTGAGGCCCAGACCAGGGATGCTGGGGTTATATGAAGGTTGGGACTAGGGAGGCTAGGATTAGAAATGAGGATCTGGCATAGACTGGAGTTGGAGGCTGAGTCTGCTGCTGACCTTGCTGCATGCTGGAGAGCATCCTTTACTCCCTGAGCTTGCTCCTGCTGTGCAGAGAGGGTAGCTGAGGCCTCTTCTGTGATTTTGATGGATGTTGACCCTGATACTAGCACTCATAAATGTTCAGTGAGTGGTGGCTGCTGTTAGGAAATATGGTCACTATTCTACTTTAGAGCCTAAGAGCCTTGATGATTCCCATAGGATGCTCCCACCCTGACTGTGTACTGCCAGGACAGAGGTTTTCCACTTGCCTCTGGGCTCCTTAGTGGTAGAGGATTGGAGGGGTGGATGGTTGGAGGGATAGGACTGCTGCATTCAGGGAGCAGTGACTGGAGGTGAGCTGAGGGATGGCAGGAAGACATGAAAAGCTTGGGGGTTGCAGGGGAAGCACTGTGGATCTGATAAATTCTGTTCCCTGCACCTCCCTCTCTGCTCTTGCCCCTCCAGAACACCATTCAGAGCCTATCTTGCTCTTTTGCAGGAGCATCAGAGATCTCCCAGTTACTGCTGCTCCTGGTCTCACCTACCCTTGATGGCTGTTGGTGGGGACAAGTTCTGAAATCTCTGGGTTTACCCTGGGTTCTCTTAGCTCATGGAGAGCCATGTGCCTAGTGTGGCTTGTTCAGTGTCTAGAGAACCCACCCTGCCACTTGGGCCTATCCCCAGCCATTCCAGGCCTTATTCCTTGTGTTTAGACCACTGTGAAGACCCAGATGGACACTGGGAGGGAGTACCAGGAACATGGAACCAGGACAAGTGAGAATTTCTGGAAAGGTGGGAGGACTTGGATGGTGGCATGGAAGCAAACCCTGGTGTAAACTCATCAGGGAGAATTTTTAATGGAATGTGGGGTGATGCACAGGGGTCTGCAGTGACAGAGTAGCCTCAGGTATGTACACACATTGCAAAAGTGGACACATACATACACACTTCTCTTTCATACAGGGTAGTGGGTGTTCTCATGCCTCACACACACACAGGTAGGGTAGGGAAAATGTCCCATAGGTGCATTAGCTTGTGCATGTATCTTTGTATGTACACACACCAAAGAAAAGAGACTGGAAATATGTCCAAATGTCCTTCTTTTCTGGCTTTTGGTGCTGGAATTTCAGAGCAGGTCATTCTCTGCATTACCATTCCCTATATTTTATTGCATTATCTACTGCAGCATGCCTTAGTTTTATGATCAGAAGTGAAATGAGCTTTTTCAAAATATCATCCTGTGTTAAGAACATGCAAAGACCTCTGGGAGAGTGAGGTGGCTTGGGTGGTCTTGAGCCAGGTTCCTGGAATCTGGTGGGGGGGCAGGTTAAGGTGGAGGGTGGTGGCTACACTGGGCCTGTGAGGGACAAAGGTAGGGCTCTGCTTTATCTGCTTATTTTTAAAGAAATAATATTTGCTTTTTTTTTTTTTTAGAAAGAAGGACAGTGAGAGAGAGAGAGAAGGAGAGAAGCAACTGGTAACTGCTATTCTACTCTATTTCTGTGAGATGAACATTTTTAGCTTTCACATATGAGTGAGATAATGTGGTATTTGTCTTTCTGTGCCTGGCTTATTTCACATAATATAATGTTCTCAAGGTTCATCCAAGTTGTTGCAAGTTGACAGGGTTTCATTTTAATGATCAAGCAGCATTCCACTGTTTATACATATATTTTTTTGTTCATTCATCTGTTGATGGACACTTAGGTTGAAATTATATCTTAGTAATTTTGAACAGTGCTGCAAAAAATATTGGAGTGAAGATGTCTCTTCAACATACTGATTCTTTTGGATATAAACTGGTAGTGGGATTGCTTGATCTAAAATTCCTGTGGAACCACAAATGACCCTGAATAGTCAAATCTATTTTAAGCATAAAGAACAAAGGTGGATGCATGCATCACACTGTCTGATTTCAAAACATACTACAAAATTATAGTAGCCAAAACAGCATGGTTCTGGGATAAAAACACACTAATGGAACAGAATTGAGAGCACAGGAATAAATCCACACATCTGTGGCCAACTGATTTTTGACAAAGTTGCCAAGAACACACGTTGGGAATACTCTTTAATAAATGGTGCTAGGAAACTTGGCTCCACTGTAGAAATGTGTCTTTGTATATCACACATCTCTAGAGATATGCTACAGCCTCTGAGTAAGCCCATTTCCACCCATCCTACCCCTGCTTCTCTTTGGCAGACTTCCTTATGGCTCTACAGGTGGAATCATGGGCCCTGCTCTGCCCTCTGACACCCACTTCAGCATCACCATTTCCCACACACTCTCCAGTGCTTATCTGGGGTAGCCATCCCTCACTCCACAACCTAGGTGTAGATCTCCAGAGATGGCAGAGGGATAACAAATGCTGTTTTCTTGTTTCTCTGTGAGCCCTCTAGCTGGAAGTACCTTGTTGCATAGGGGACCCAGCATACTCCTGCCCTTGCTTCCTTTCCCCACTTAGCTTGCTGCTTCTCTTTGGATGCAGGAGCAAGTAGCCTTTTGGTTTTCTGGTTCCCATGGCAGCTTCACACCAGTCTCTCCCTCTGAAGTGTGAGCAGTTTCCTCAGGCAAGCTCCCCTCGCTCCCCACCTCGCTCACATACACATGGGCTTAAGCATTAACTATAGGCTGGGAAGGCTCCCTCTACACTGTTTTTTGTGATGATAGGGTCTTCCACAGCCCAAAGCCATATCTCAGCCCTAATCAGGGAAGGCAGACCTTAATTCAGTAGCTGCAGAAACCCAAGGCTGTTGTACATGATGATCTTGGGCTCAGATAGTCAGTGCTTTGGTGTCTTCATGTTGGCATCTCTAATAGGAGCAGGAGAATGCACAGGAGGATGTCAGCCTCAGGTGCTACACAGAGATAGGGAGGCTACAGTCAGCATTGCCTGGTAACCTGGCACTACTGTAAGTGCCAACAAAAAAGGCTGGCCTTTTGATAAAACTCAGCACCCTCAAAACTCTAGAGAAGATAGGAATCAAAGGAACTTTTCTGAACTATTTAAAGGCTATATATGCCAAACCCTCAGCTAGTATAACACTAAATGGAGAAAAGCTGAAAGCATTTCTACTAAACTCAGGAATAAGACAAGGCTGTCTGCTCTTACCACTTTTTTTCAATATCGTTCTTGAGACCCTAGAAGGAGCAATAAGGGAAGAGAAAAAAATCAAAGGGATATTAATAGGAAGAGAGGAAGTCAAACTCTCTCTTTTTGCTGATGATATGATCCTGTATCTAGAAGATCCAAAAAAACTCCACCAGTGAACTGTTTGAACTTATAAACAGATTTAGCAAAGTGGCCAGCTACAAGATCAATACCCATAAATCAATAGCTTTCCTATACACTAACAATAAAAGGGCAGAGGAAGAAATTAGGAAATCAGTCCCATTCACAATCCTTGAAAAGAATCAAATACTTGGGAATTAACCTAACAAGGGAAGTCAAAGATCTCTACAATGAAAGTTATTGGACATCGAAGAATGAAATCCAAGATGACCTAAGAAGATGGAAAGATGTTCCATGCTCTTGGTTAGGTAGAATCAATATAATAAAAATGGTCATTCTCAATATAGAAGAGTCAAGATACTGGAGTGTGGGTTGTGGGTGATGTGAGAGTGATTCTGGATTAGGATCAGGGGCACATCATATTGTTACTACATATGCATCATGATTGTACAACAACTCAACTCCTCAATAAAATAAAATTTAAAACAAAAAAATGGCCATTCTGCCAAAAGCACTATATAGATTCAATACAATCCACATTAAGATACCAATGTAATTCTTTACAGATACAGAAAAGGCAATTTTCAAAATCATTTGGAATAATAAGAAACCCAGAATAGCCAGGAAAGGCGAAACAGGTGGTTTTGCTATACCAGACCTAAAACTATACTATAGAGCTGTAGCAATAAAGACAGCATGGTATTGGTATCAAGATAGGATGGAAGACCAATGGAATAGAATAGAAGACCCTGAAACAAATCCACAAATCTTTAAGCATCTGATTTTTGACAAAGGAGGACAAAGTATTACATGGAGGAGAGACAGCCTATTCAACAAATGGTGCTGGAAAAACTGGTCAGCCACTTGCAGAAAGTTGAAATTAGACCTGAAGTTGAAATTAGACCTTACATGAGAATCAAATCAAAATGGATCAAGGAGCTAGGAATTAAACCAGCTACCTTGCAACTGATGGAAGACAAATTAGGTCCAACACTCCAGCATTTGGGAGTAGGCAAAGACTTTCTCAACATGTCTCCTAAAGTGAAAGAAGTCAAGTCAAAAATCAGTGAATGGGATGCCATAAAGCTAAAAAGCTTTTGCACTACCAAGGAGAAAAATCAAATTAGTCAAGAGGTTTCCTACAGAATTGGAGAGAATCATGGACTGTGAATCTTCTGACAGGGGTCTCATATCCAGAATCTACAAAATCCTCAAAAATCTCAACTTCAAAAACACTAACAGCCCAATTAATAAATGGGCCAAAGAACTAAATAGAAACTTTTCAACAGAGGACATTGATCAAGCCAATGAATACATGAGAAAGTGCTCTAAATCACTGGTAATCAGAGAAATGCAAATGAAAACTACTTTAAGATTTCACTTCACGCCAGTCAGATTGGCAAAAATGAAGAAAATAAACAATAGATGCTGGAGGGGTTGTGGAGAGATAGGTACACTAGCACACTGTTGGTGGAGCTGCAAACTGGTACAGCCCCTCTGGAAAGCAGTGTGCAGAATCCTCAAAAAATCAAGGATGAATTCACCATATGATCCAGCTATTCTTCTCCTGGGTATTTTTCCAGGGGACTTAGAATCAGCACATTACAGTGACACAGGGAAATTTATGTTAATAGCAGCTCAATTTACAATAGCTAAATTTTGGAAACAACCTCACTGGATGAATGGATCCAAAAACTGTGGTACATATATACCATGGAGTTCTACTCAGCAATTATAAACAATGATATTGCAGCCTTTGAAGGTAAATGGATGGTTATGGAAGAAATTATGCTGAGTGAAATCAGCATAACCCAGAGAACCAAGGGCTGAATGTTTTCACTCATCTGTGGAGGGTGGAGCTAAACCCTGACCATCGTGAAAGGTGGTTAGCTCTCACGAAACCCTGAAAAGGTGTAGTGACATACAACCTAAGGCATTCATAGAGATGTATTGGGAATGAGGCAGGGGGAGGAGGGACAAGGGTGGATAATTGGGGGATTTCTAGAGGGTAAATCTAATTTTCAGAAATAAATATATTATATTGTTTTGTTGGGAAAAAAAGAAAGAAAGAAAGTTCACATTATATGAAGATAGTAACCAAGAGGCAAACTGAGTCTTTCCAGACCTACAAGAATTTCCAGTCTTTAGGAAAAGCACTCTCTCACTATCATTGAAACTCAAATATGAGAAATCTGAAATCTTAGGGATTTAACAGAGAGTGTGAACCCTGCTAGGCTGAAGCACCCTTTGCCCCCCACACTCTGGATTTCCAGCTGAGTCAAGCAGGGGATCCTCTAAAAGCTGTGACTGAGGTTTTCCAAAGGAAAGAGGACGTCTGGATACGTAAGTAGCTCCAACAAGCAGAAAATCATAGATGGGCAGCACAAACTCAGTATGTGCCCTCCCTGAACAGAATACAAAGGCCAGATCCCAGTAGGTATCAACTTGGGTGATTTCAGTCATGGAAACCTAGACAGCAAGAAGTAGAAAAGACCTTTACACTGTATCTGAAAACCCAGAAGGTGACGGACACGATGGATGAGGACTGGAGTCCTAGCCTAATTGACTGGTTTGTATTTATTGGTGAATAAAATGGACAGGGGCCCAAAAATATGGGCTTCAGGGGAACATTTGAAACCCCGCTCTGCCACATGACTGCTTGATCACAGAAATGTCTCTGACTCTCTGTCTCTGAACCCGAGGTTTCTCTTTTGTAAGCTGAGAGTCACCTACCTTATAGGATTGTTAAAGGGATTAGTGAGACAATGTACCTGGTGCAAGAATGCTGTTGTTTACATCCCTTTTCTACTACATTTGATACTTTTCCCTGAATAATCTCACATGAACATTGTAACTCTCCGGCTTCATTTTGACCACCATGTTGCCCATTGTATGTTGATCAGCTCTGTCCACCAGCAGAAAAGGAGACAGATTTAAATTCACTTTTTCTTCTCAGCTGCAATTCTTGGAGGATATTAAAGAGGGAAAAAAAGATTAAAAAAAATGCTGTCCTTAGTGAGGAGGAAAATCCATGTTCGGCAGATGGACTAACCACAAATGCGCAAAGGTTCAGGGCCAGGCTCACTATAACCTACACATGCTGGGAACACATTCCCATCTATGTTAAGAACTCACTTAAGGGGTGGCCAGATCAACAGCACCCAGAGGTTGGTCCACCTGGGCTTTGAGCATCTCTAATGGAAGAGGATTCAACTCTACTCAACTCAGAGCCACCCCAGGGAGGAGACAAAGGACAGTGCCTGCCAGGCCTGGCCACATAATAAATGAATCCTAGAAAGCCCAATAAATCCCAGAAGGTCTAGCTTGTAGGGTACCAGCTATGGGTCTACTGGGGGTGGTAGGTCACATTGCTGACTAGCTATGATTGTTACATATTATAAAATAAGTTACGAGGTTATTTTGTGGAATTATTACTTTTATAAAAAATGGAGGCTATAAAAGAATAATTAATAAGAAGAAATTCTGTAAAACCTGAGTCACCCTGAGTTGGTCTGTCTTGGTTTTCATGTCCTGGCTCCCTCTCACATGCAGCCTGTCTGGATAGGCAGCGTTACCCACACAGGCCGTTTTCCCTATACATCAGGGATATGTGTCCATGTTGCTGTCTATCTTGGGATACCTCATGGTGTTCTGAGCCTATTGCCCCCTCGTGGTAGACATTTAAGGAATATCTGAACCTTACTTATCAGGAGCCTTGGTTCTGGTCACTGCCTGGGAGGTCAGAGGTTGGAGGCTCCGTGAGAGGCTACAGCCCACCACGCCAACTTGGGCCAATCATGTCAGTATAGGGAACCAGGAAGCCCAGGTTTTGACAGTGTCACTCGGTGACCACTGGCTAAGACCTGGGAATGAAATACCTCCCTCCAGGGTCCCAGGAGATGGCCCCTGCAAGAGAGAAGACCATTCAGTTATCACGTGTGCAGCCCCTGTCTGGCCCTGTCCGCCACCCAAGGGACCTTGTCTTAGTGACCCCAGTGGAACTGGTTTCTGATGTACTAACATACCTTGTTGAGGGGAACACTGAGAAAGAAATCCCTGACATTTCCTCATGCCAAGACATCCAGTAAAGACTGTGATTTGTCACCTCTGATTTGGGAGCTGGGTCTGATGGAGGTCCATGGTAGTCTGGGCCTTTCCCTGTACTGCTACAGGGAGAAGAGGGGACATGTGGTGTCCATGGTAAAGAGGCAGAAGTCAAAAGAGGAGGCTGACAGTTGCTCCCAGGACACTCCCCTGGCTGGAGTAGGATAAGCTTAGGGTGCATCCATCCAGTTGGTAGATAGGAGTGCTGCCTTACCCTCTTGGGCAGAGTTTCACTATGACTTTATGAATTGTATCCTCATGTTTCTTGAGGCCCTGGCTCTCCCCCGCTCATTTAGGGCCCCCCTTGTCTCAGCTCGGCTATCTCCTCTGGGAAGTCCTTCTAGCCTAGAGTATGTGCCTAGGATGCACAGCCAACCCAAGGCTGTGACCTTTGTTAGTAGATGGCTGGGCACACAAGGGCAGGCTGTGATTTTGGACAAGTTCCTTGTATACATCAGGAACTGCCTACTTGGAGGAGGTAGTACTGTGGCCAGGGAGCTGTGCTAGATACCTGGAAGAAACAGAACCATTTCTATCTGTGTCCAAAGCCAAGAAAGTCCTGGTCATGCAATCCCAATTTGAGCCAGCTATTTGCAAGCAACCAGGCCTCTTCCAGAAGCTACAATTTGGCTCTTTTATTTCTAGGGTTATTATTTAAGCACCTAAAAATTGTTTTGTTATCACAAAGGTCACACATGCTTGAAGTTCAAAGCAGACGGAAGTATGTGAAGTAACAAGCACCTGTCCTGGCTTCTGGGAAGACCATGTTGGCTGGGCCTGAGCATCTGCAGAAATCACCAGAGCAGCTCATAAGTAGTATCCCACCCTGAACCCTTCGGTGAGGCCAAATAGGCCTCATTGGATGGCCAAGCCCTACTCCTTGGGGAGGATGCCAAGGTTTCACCTGGCTTATACAGATACATACAAAACCTCAGATGGGCTGGAGCAGAGAGTGTGTGGCCAGGTGGGGGACTGGTCAGCCTTGGCTACTGGCATTGAACTGCCAAGTGTCCTGGCTCCTGGTGGATCCCATGGGAGCTTATGTGACATATCCTCAGACATCCCACGGGTTAAGCCCCCCAACTCATAAAGGATGTATGTGTGTGCGCGTGCGTGCACATGTATGATATATGTGTTCTGACTGTAAGCAGAATTCATTCACATTTGTTCAATTTGGCACTTGTCTTTCTGTTATCAGCATACATCAAACTCAGGCCTGTAGATCCTACTTGAGTTTATTTAGCTATGTTATTGTATTCATTTTTTTCAGAGCTAGTAAAATATGAATGCATTTCGTTAGGATAAGATGGTCTGTGAATTTACCTTTATGAGATTTTTATCTCTGTAGATTTCTTTATTCTGAACACTTCAATATATATGGAATCATATAATGTGTGACCACTGTTTTTCACATAGTGTAATATTTTTAAGGTTCATTCATGTCATGGCATGTATTTATATATACTTCATTTCTTTTTCATGGCCTTTTTCATTCAGTTGTATTGATGGACCGCGTTTAGTTTACCTATGATTTGTTGTTGGACCTTTGGGTTGTTTCTACCTTTTGACTACTTTCCCAAAGCTGTTTGTGCTGGGCTGGCGGACAGGTGATAATAACTATTCCCAATAAAGGTGGAAATTGACTGATATTGACTAAAATTGACGACAGGGTCAATTTTAGTCATGCAAGTGACATGCATGTGACAGCTGCCACTTGCATGCTGTAAGAAAGTCTATTAATATTCTAGAGTTCCAAAATACAGTTGTCTCTTGTTACTAAAATCCATGGATGCTCAAGTCTTATATAAAATGGTGTAGAATTTGCATATAACTTATGCACATCCTCTGGTATACTTTAAATCATTTCTATATTACTTATTGTGCCTAAAACAATGCTGACTCCAGTTCTGCCTCAAGTAGGTGGGAGGGTTACATTGGATGCCTCGCCCCATGTATTATAATAAAGCTGTTATTGTATATATAGCTTGTGACTCAAAAGCCAAGAGATCTGGAGTGACACCTGAGAAGAAGGCAGAGCAGGAAGCTCCAGGAATTCCTCCCTCCCTCTAGATAACAGTTGAACTGAAGCAAACTTCTTTTTTTTCGGTAGTGGGGATTGAACTCAGGGGTGCTTAACCACTGAGCTACATCCCCCATCCTTCCTTCCTTTCTTTCTTTCTTTTTAATTTTGAGACAAGGTCTTACTAAATTGCTAAGGCTGGCTTAGAACTTGTGATCCTCTTACTTCAGCCTCCTGAGCTGCAGTGATTACAGGCGTGCCCCACCATATTTGGCTTCAGCCCTTTTTATTTTTATTTGGGGACAGGATCTCCCTAAGTTGCCCAGGCTGGCCTCAAACTTGTGATTCTTCTACCTCAGGCCTCTAAGTTTCTGGGATGACAAGTATGTACCACCACACCCTGCTAAAAGGAACTTTCTTAAGGTATAGTCAGCTCTCAGTATTTACAGGTTCTATATCCTTAGATTCAACCAACTAAGGATCAAATATATCCAGGAAAAAAAAACGTGTCTACACTGAACATGTATAGGCTTTTTTTTTCCTTTTCCTTATTCCCCAAACAACACAGTATATAACAGCTATTTACATAGTATTGGCATTGAACACCCTGGGAGCTCTTTCTCCCAAGATGGAGGGAACACAGGTTAACTAGGTGTGTGAGATGGAAGCAAGGTTGCCTTCAGCAAAGTGACCCAGACTCTGTGGAAGCGCGGGAATGTCTGAAGGGAGGTTGTGGGGATGAATGATGGGGAGGGGTGAGCTATGGCTGGGGCTGTCAGGGCAGCTCCCTTGGGGAGGTGACCTACCTAGCTTGCTTGGGGACCTGGGAAAACAAGGAACAAACTAGGTCACTGGCCGGGTCCCAAGGAGGAGGGGTCTCCTGAGGGGAAAGGGAGCTCAAGGTGGAAAGTCAAGAGAATAGTCTCTTCAGTCCGTGTGCGACCACCCGCTGCGAATGCCTAATGCGGGTGGGGAGAAGGGAGGGCGGGGAACCCGGAGCAAGATAAAATGGAGGGGGGTGAGTTGGTGGGTTGGGAGTCGGCTCAGGCCTCTGCAGCTTCGCGGGCGGGGCCTGTCGCGGGACGCGCACCATTCCGGAGCGCGCGAGGCGGGGCCTCCCTAAGAGAGGGGCGAGCCTCGGAGCATCAAGGGCGGCCTGCTGAACTGAGGGCGTGGCCCCCGGGCGGAGCCTCTTGGGCGGAGCTACCTAAGCGGCCGCGGCTGGCCGAGAGACTCCTCGCCATGGCTCTGAGGCGTGCGTTTTTTTCTCTGCGAGCCGGCACACCCCACCTTGCCCAGTTGTCCACTGCGCCAGCGACCCGCGAGCAGCCCGCTGCGAGTCCCAGGACTGTACCGGGATGCAGGCCGGCTGAGGCCGTGCGGCCGCCAGTTCCCGCGGTGGACTTCGGCAACTCGCAGGAGGCGTACCGCAGTCGGCGTACCTGGGAGCTAGCGCGCAACCTTCTGGTGCTACGGCTGTGCGCCTCACCCACGGTGCTGGCTCGCCATGACCAGGTGTGCTGGTGGGCCGATGGGTGGACAGGCAGGTGACTAGGGACCGTGCGGGGACCTCTGCTGCCCTGGGAGCGGTGGAGTTTCGAGATGTAAAGGTGGGGCTACTCAAGCATCGCCTCTAGCGAAGGAAGCCAGGAAGGGAGGTGTTTCCTGCATTCCCTTTCGGACCTTGTGAATTTTCAGTTACTACCAATTAAAAACAAAGACCCATTTAATGTTTAAGATATGTACACTTGCAGGAATGCAAAATTATAGCCCTGGAATTTAAAATCGAGTATCTTTCATTTTGCCCAAAGGGAAGTCTGGCGGTATTAAATGGCTTATAGCCTAGGTCCCCAGAGTTCCACAAGTAGTGACCAGCCTCTTCCCAGACACCTCCATTGAGGAAAATAGGAAACCGCTCCAACACCCGGTTTTAAACTATAACACAGTGACTTTAAGAAGCGTGAGGATCTTGGGGAAGTAGTCTGGAAGTATCAGAGATGACAGTTATTTTAGGGTGACCCTGGGAACAGTTTGCAGGGGTCCAGTTGTTGGCCCCCAGAGTCTAGAAAACTGTGTAGGTAGCAGCTGCTTTTTCAGGTGAGACTGCTTTGAGTGAATCATGCTTCCCTTAGCTCCACAGGGAGGCAGAAGGAGTACCTGGACAAGAAACACTGAGTCACACTGATAGCTTAGGTGAGGCTACAGCAGGTGGAGGTGAGGGCAGACACCCATGAAGTCAGAGTCAGATGCTCAGCAGAGGTGTTGGCTTGGAATCCCTAGGGGAAACTTCATGGTGACAGGACCAGGGACAGTGATGGAGGAAGAAGGGGTGGAACTTGGAACTGGTCTTTAGGAGACCAAGTCTGTTTGTGACTGATGATGATGTCCTAAAGTAGAACCCAATTGGGGAGAAGGGTGAAAATGGACATTGAAGGTAAAGGATTCAGTAGGGGAGGGCAAGTGGCTAGTCCCTTGGGGAGGACCAGCATATAAGGGGCAGCTGAAAAGGAGCAGGAAGTGCTGTTGGCACTGTAATCAGGAGAAGACAGCCAGCTGGGGCAGGAATGACTGGAGGGAGTTAGCCAACCACAGGGTCTCTGTAAAAGGGCAAAGTCTGTACCCAGCTCTCTAAGCAGCATCACAAGTGACTGGCTGTGGGAAAGGGATAAGCAGTTCAGAAGCCATGCCTGCCTGTGGCTGGCTGGGAGGGAGAGAGGAATAGAAGCTGTCCAGGCCAAATTTTTGTAGGTCAGGGTGAAAGGACACCTGACTGGCTCAAGTGGCTGTTCCCTTTGAGCCCATCTTCCTGTGGAAAGCAGGTCACCACGCAGGGCATGCTGGGAGCATCCAGTTACAGTCTCTGAATAGTCAGCCCTGTGGGTGTAAATAAAGCACTCTTGGAGCCAGTGCAGTGTTGGTTTCATTTCTTTGGTGTTGCCTGTATTAGAGTCAAATAGTCAGATGCAGGTGGTGTGGCTCTGCAGAGGGAAGTTTGCCATAGACAGTTGTTCATCTTCACTTGGTATGTTCCTGATGGTTTTCTCAGAGCTGATGTGGATGAGATCAGAGGTTATTTTTCTAGATTGAATGATGATATTCAGGTCCCTGAGTCTGTTCTTGCCACTTGGGTGATCTCTGATTTGTGCAAGATCTGTTTTTTCGTCCTAGTTACCCCTGGTGCGCTCTTGGTGGGAATCAAGGTTGACTGCTATTCAGGCTCTCTGACTTCCTTGGGCTTGGTGAGACATGGAGATACACCCTCATCTCAGATGTTGGCATGATAATTTTCCAGTTTCTAATCTCTTGATAAAAGAATAAAATGCAGAAAAATCAGATACTGGCAGAGACTATAGGAAGGCAGGGGTGATTGCCCATGTAATATTAGTCCTCTGGATACCTGTGTACAGGTGTGACCATAGGAGACATTTCCATACAGCACCAGTGTGTGGTAGTGCAACTGTGACTGTTCAGAGCTGGTTTGGGGATTATGTTTGACCTGCTAATGCTTTGGCTTAGACTAGAGATTGTTTCCCCATAAAAGAGAGGTTCAGTTATCTGTGGGGTTTGAGAAACTCTAGATTTTTCTTGTCTTGGAACTGAATTGGGATGGAGGGCAGTGGACACAAGACTTCCACTGAGGGTGGTGGGTATGCTTCTGAGCATCAAAGAGCCTCAGGTAATCCTTATTCCCTCCCACCCTTAATAATTTTCACAATTATTAAAAAGTTTAATTAACTCCTTTGTTCATAAACCCCTTCTTTTGCTGTTTACTGATTACATCTAATAGAATACCTTTGATGCTAAAAGTCTTCTTTCCCCTCAGATGTGAGATAGACAGGAACAAAAGGACTATGGGAGCCAAAAACCTTATTCTAACCAAAATTACTGCTGTGAGCAAAACTGAACACAGGCTTCTGCTCTCATAGAAATCACAGTTAGCCACAGAAGTGGCTCTCCCCACTTCTAGATCTCTCCTTGTTACTTCCTTGCTTTGTCAAGCCCCCTTCTCTGGATTTAGGTTAGCAAACACCCTCTATCTCCTTTCCACGAGCACTGCCTCTGTCTACCTGCTCTGGAATGACCTTGCTTCTTCCACTTCTAGGTCTTCCTCCCGTTATGGTGTCAGTGATGCCAGTTTTGTGGATGTCGGGTTCATGTTCTCTTGGAGTTGAAGAATGAAACCAAGGGACACCGAGGCAAGCGTAGTAGACAGACTTTATTTTATAGAAAGTAAATCATAGGGAAAAGAGCAGACTTCTCCCAGAGTGGGAGAAGGGGACAGAGTCAAAGAGGCAATGAGGTTTGCACTTTTTATATGATGTCTTTTCCTCAATTGCTCATTGCTTCCCTGCCCTCGTACCTAGGACATGGGCATGGGGAATTCTGGTCCAGTCTTTGGTTCATGGCTCAGGCACCAATAGAAAGAATGTGGTTCTTTCCTTAGCTGAAGGGAGTGTCTGTATCTGGACTCATCTTGCTAGACCCTCCTTATTAGCATTGGGGATATCAAATTGATCTTAAAGGAAAAGAACTGGTTTTCCCTTGATTGACTTGAACATTCTAACTACTCTGACTGTCTAACTTTTCCCCCCTGTCTCATCAGTATCAATCTGTCTTTTTCAGTTCTCTACTTTCCCTAGAGCTGAGGCTGGCACAGAGTAGCTCAGGTCCTTAGAAGGAATGATGACAGAAATTTGAGATGGGGTAAAATATGTTTGGAGGGGAAAGCTGAGTCATTTCTGGGCAGTTGTTCTCCTCAGGGGCATGACCTTCAGGGTCAGCCTTGATAGGTTCTACTGGTCTCAGAGTGGGCCATCCTCTCACAGACCCTTATAGATGGTCACCTAACTTGTCTTAGCATGCCTGATTCTAGCTGAGTTCAGGTTCAGTTTGAGTTTTTTTTTTTTTTTTAATAAGTTTATCCTTCAGCATGAGGACTGGCCTCTTGCCAAGCATTGTTTGGGGGACTTGAAATAAGAGTGAACAAAACTTTGAAAAATCTAGACAACAGCATTCTAGAAAGTTGCCTTAGATTCTGTGTCCCCAGTGGAGCTGCAGAGTTGTAGTTGTGGTTTGAAGAATGTTATGAAGTGCCCACTGCTGTCTTCCCTGGAGATGCACCAGGTACCTCTTTACTTATCAAGCAGTGCTCAGGCACCCTTGTGAGCTGGCCCCCTCCAGGGTGGGGTCCAAAAAGGAAAAGTGTGCTCATAGTCAAAGGGAGGCCAGAGGAGGTGGAAGGCTGAGTGGGTTCTTGGTCTCATTGTTTTGCTCTGAATGAGGACTGGCTTATGATTGCTGTCAGAGAATAAGTAAGCTACTCCCAGTGGTCTTCCTTATAAAACTGATGTGCTGGGCACAGTGGTACACATTTATAATCCCAGCTACTCTGGGGACTGAGGCAGGAAGATTACAAGTTCAAAGCCAGCCTAGGTGACCTAGTGAGACCATGTCTCAAAAAAAAAAAAAAAAAAAAAAAAAAAAGAGGGCTGAGCCTGGGGATGTAGCTCAATGATAGACTACCTACCTCGCATGCTCAAGGCCCTGGTTTCAATCTCCAGTACTGAAAAAAAATCACAACCAACAACAACAACCCTTCCCCCCAATACCCACCCCAAACTATTAGCAGCTTTTTTCCTATTAAGGCTTTATAGTTGGAGTGAAGCATATAGGGAAGTGTAAACAGGGATTCTCTGCTGGGGAGGGAGGGATAGGCCAGATGACCTAAGTTAGCACCTTCCCTTTGCCTTCCAGCTACTACATATTGCCAGAAAACTTATGGGGCAGCGGCTCTTTGAAAAGCTTATGAAGATGACCTTCTATGGGCAGTTTGTGGCTGGTGAGGACCAGGAGTCCATTCGACCCCTGATCCAGCACAACAAGGCCTTTGGTGTTGGCTCCATCCTGGACTACGGAGTAGAGGAAGATCTGAGCTCCAAGGAGGCAGAGCACAAGGAAATGGAGTAAGGCTTACCTGTCTAGAGCTGCACAGGCATCTGGTGGTAACCCCAAAGCGCACTGGGATTGTTGGGTCCATGTTTAGCTGCTGGACTTCAGCCTTAGCTAGGTAGAGGCCAATGCCACATGCAACTTCAGTCTGATTACAAGTGGCTCTCTTGGGTTCTGCCTGGAGTTCTTGTGTTTTGCTTCCTGTAAATGACAGCTCTGGGCTTCCATGGAAAGGTTGGTGTGTGCATGAACCCAGAGGCAGTTAAGGGACTATATACTTTGGGCCATCGGCCCTATCTAGCCCAATACCTCATCTTACATAGTTTGTAAGATGCAAATGGTTTTTGCATTTTTTGGTGGTTTGAAAAAAATTAAAGCAAGAACCATTTTTTTGTGATATGTAAAATTTTATGAAATCAGGATTGCTTTTGCCCTACAGGGGCAGAGTTGTAAGTATGGCCTCCAAGGCTGAGAATATGTGCTGCCTCACCATTCACACAAAGGTTTGCTGGCCCTGGTGTAGGAGGCTGCTCCAGCTTCCTGCTCTCCTGCTGTGCTACAGTTTCTCTTCGCAGGAATTTCTGAGTGTCTGGGTGGGTCCACCACCTCACCCTTGCCTGGCTCCAACTGGTCCTAAAATAATTTTCTAATCTGCAGGTGACTCTTCCTAGAGGTTATGGAGTCTCCCAGGCTTGGCCTCTGCCCAGGCATCCATGGTGAAGGGAATCACAGCCAGAAACAGGGTGGCAGGCTGGTCTGGAGTCTCCTGACACTAGCTGTTGCAAAGCCCATTCCCTGGGCAGGGTGTGTAGGGAACAAATCTTGCTGACTTGCCCACTTGGGCAACAGGACAGAATTACAGAATGATATTGCTTGCTTTCCACTTCTTGGATTGGATTAGTGGCAGACTGACAGTAACCTTTTTTTTTTTTTTTCTCCTTTGTAAATTGCTAGTTCCTGTGACTCTCCAGACCAGGCTTGGATTCTGGGTTCCTAGTCCTGACTGTAGCTGGGCCTGACCCATGTGAGGCTCAGAACACACCTTCTATGGACCATATCTGGCTTCATGTTTGTTCTGTCCTTCCCCAGGTAGCTGCAGGGAGGGGATGGGGAAAGGCAGTCACGTGAGGTCTCTATCCCTGGGAACAGGATGTCTCTGCCTGTCTCAGCATGCTGGCCCCTGGCTTATTGGCCTGAGAAGCCCAGCCCTTGCCTTGCAATTGGCTGTTTTGAAGGCTGGGTGCCCCAGCCCTAGCATCCCGCTGTGAGCCTCACTTCCCACTGGGGACTGGGCTGCAGCCTTTACTCAGGCTGTCTGTTGAAAAACTAATGAGCTTTGTGGCCTCAGTCCCAGACTGGGTGATTTCACAATGGCATTTTCTCAGGCGCCTTTGGTATGAAAAGACGCCTTTGGTATGAAAAGACTCCTTTTTTCAGGGTTCCCATTGCCTCCCTGGTTTTCTCCCTGTCTTACAAGGTGGAGCTTTGGAGGTGGTCTGGCCTGTGTCTTGCCTGGTTGGGCAACCCCAACCTCACTTGGGAACCCATATCCCTCACACCCTGCAAAGGCTGTTTCTCTGTTGGACTGCTCTGCTGTTGATGGCCACTTGTCCTGCAGGAGCCCTGCTTAGGCTCTGAGACATAAGAGGTAGTTTCTCCCTGACCTGACAGGGTTGATTCAAAAACTCAATCCTTGTCCCTGATGCTGATCCAATAACTAGGACAAGGTTTTCAGAAAAAGGAAAAAGAAGTTTTATTGCTTTCCTAGCAAAGGAGAACACATGGAGGACTTCTATCTCAGAGACTGGAATTGTGACTGCTAGGGGGAATAGTAGTCTTTTAAAGGGGGGAACAGAGGCTCAACTCCTTGTGTGCCCTATCAGGAGTCGTAATTTATTCATAGCCTTGAGAGATAACCATTTCTTAGACCTATTGGTGCCATCCCAGAAGTCTGAATTCCTTTATTCCTGTGGTCAGTGAACTGGAGAACAGATATCTAACTTGTCAATCTGGGTCAACCTGGGTTGGAAAGAAGGCCAGTCTTACTTCCTTGATGGTTAGGGACCGGGAAAAGAAGAGGGAGGAAAATCATGTCAGTTTTAAAATAAGCCACCAGTAGTCAAGCAATGAGATTTCTATAGTTAAAGCATAAAATGGACCCATTACAGGGTGACCACCATCCAGTGCCAATGGTAGATGGCAAAGATGCATGCCTAATTCTGCTGCTGGTGGGTTCTACCTTCAAAATAACCTAGGCTGTGGGGCAGACCTAAACTTGCAGGCACTGCTCCACACCATCTGATGGTCTGCAGGGCTCAGTGGGCAGGTTTGGTCAAGAGTGACGAGCCATACAGATCTGCTTCAGTGTCCTTGTGGCAGTGTGTGTTTGGGGGTAGATCTATCTTCTTAGCCCCACTTCTTGTAACAAGGCCCATAGACTGTACATTGGGGAGAGATGCAGAGGCTTCTAAAGTGAATTAAGACTGTGGATGAGGGGGCAGGGAAGGACTGGTAGTGGTAGTTCTAGCCTAACAATGACAAGAATGGAGGCAAGGCCCAGTTGTTGTATATGCTGGTTAAAATGCATGCTATCTAAAATTCTGGTTTCAGAACCAGACCTTCCTGTTGGGGTTACCCACCTGGAGGGCAGAGGTCAGAGGTCAGCTATCCCTTGAGACTTTCTACCCCAGGTAGTATTCAGGCTGCCTCACCTGCCCTTAGCATATAAGGCATGATGTGTGTGTGTGTGTGTGTGTGTGTGTGTGTGTGTGTGTATGGGGCTGACTTTTGTCTTATACCTGGGCCTTGAATGGAAGGGTTAGAGCCTTGGCCCTGCCAACCAGTGCCAGGAACTTCATGAGGCCAGGGAGCCCTCCAGCCCAGGCAGGGGGTCTTTGTGGGGCCTCACTACTCCCTTGTTACAGGGTCAGAACATTGTCACACAGTGACATTTTACTCTCTTCTCTTTTGTTATATCTTGTCAGCACAAGGCTGCAAGAGCAGTAGCTGCTTGCCTGTCTCCTGTTCATGGGCTGTGGTATCACATGAGGAGTCCAGAGCCCCTAAGGGCTCAGCCCCACCATGATTTTTGGGTCCTGATCTGGATATTCTGGCTCTTAGTCCCCTGAAAGTCCTTGGTTAGGGCCAGGGCCAAGGGAAGTTCTCTTCAGGTGGCTCTGTGGCCCGGGCCACAGCAACAAGGTCAAAAGCCACTGGTGATGAGGCCCTTGATACAGGAGGACTCCAAGGTACAATTACCAAAAGTGCGATTAACTTCATCTGCCCTTAATGTCCTGGCTTGACCTTTCCTTGATTTTATCTTTGTCCCAAGGGATGGTGATGGAAAATGCTATCCTGTGGGGTGTGGACTGGGCCGTAGACCTTGGATGCTGCTGGCTATGAGGCTGAATTCTTTCTTTATAGCAATTAATTTATAACAGTTTTAAATACAATGTCTGAGGTAAATAAAGCTCAGTGGTTGAGAGTTAGGGTTAAGATGAGCATCCCCTTTATTTATAACAGCCAAAACTCTTGCTATCCCAAATGGCACAGCAATGAAATTGAGCACTATAAACTGGTTGCCACATTGAGGGCGAGGATGTTTTTTGCTGTGGTTCCAGCAGGGGTGCTGGGGTTAGTAGAGTAGGAAGACATTTGGAGGAGGTGCTGTAGAGCAGGGAGGAACTAGTGGATGAGACAGTGACAGTGAGGCTATAACTGAAGGACTGTGGGGGAGGGGAGGACAGCCTGACTAATCCCGAGTGGAAGGGTGAGGTAAGCCAGTCCAAGGGCAGCTAGTGTCCTAACCTCAAAGTCCTGTCCTAAGGAAGACTGGATGTTTTGAGGTATAATGGAAACTTGGGAGGCTTTTTAATAAAGGGATAATGAGATTTGATTTGCATTTTAAAAGAAGATTCTTGATTGCAGCTTGGAAAATAAGCCTTAGGGGCAAGAATAAAGTGTGGAGGCTGACCCTGGAGGTTGTAGTTGTGCCTGCAAGTTGATGGGGGGGGACCCCCAGAGTTCTACCAAAGCATTCTTGGAGGAACTCAGAGACTACTGACATGGGGGTAGAGGCTAGAGCAGGAGGATCTCACTGCTGGAATTGGGCTTCTTGCCTCCATTCTTCTGGGCCTTGTTTGGCTCTGTGTTCCTATATTTCCTGGGAAGAAGCCTTGCCCTCCTTGCTAGCTTTTTTTTCAAGACAAAGCTGCATGCCCTGGGCTGTTCTAAGAATCTCAGCAGCTATTTTGCTTACTCCTTCCCAGTAGAGAGGGGCTCCACCCACATGAAACCAGAGGTTCTTGAGGACATGGGTCTCAAGGGCCCCAGAGGCCTCTGACTCTCCTTGGCCCAGGTGGCCACATCCACGGCCTGGGTGGGACTGGGCCTGCTCAGGACAATCCCAAGTTGAGCTGTGCCAGGGAACCAGCCTTCTGTTAAGTTCATGATCAGGATCAGGTACAATAGCTCTGCCCCAGCCTCCTCTCCCACTTCTGCTTCCTGTTATCTGCAGGCCCAGGAGAGTGACCCTGACCTTTGCCTCTTCCTCCTTTCTGCAGGTCCTGTACCTCCACAGCAGAGAAGGATGGCAGCAGTGAGTAAGAGGCCACTGTTTATGAACACTGTCTCCCATTCCATGCCCTCTAGTGGCCCAGGAGTCATATGAATTCATGACCTGAGCCAGCACTGGGCTGAAGGATAAGTCCTGAGGTTCTTCCCTGGGCCAGGGCTCTTGGCCTGGTTCTGTGTACCCTCACACATGAAGAGTACCCTGGCAAGGGGCAGGCCCTGAATATTTCTCATGGCCCTCCCAGGTGGACTCAGTCTCTTTGGCTCTCAGCCTGTGACAATCCTGGCCTTTTTAATGGAGGCTTGGGCTTCCTGGCCTGATTTATCTCATGATTAGGCTTAGCAAGGTGGAAATGTACTCCTGCTAGAATAATAGCAAGGAGAGGGACACATGGCTAGCTGAGAGAAGAAGGTAGCTTCAGGAAATGGGGAGCTACAGGGCCCACAGTATAGCTGGGGTGGTTGGAGTCCATCTTGAGGGTGCCAAAGACAAGGATGTTAGTTAGCTTGTGGGTGCTGGGTGTAGGGAGTTGGAGCTGTAGTTCCAACTAGAGCTAGCTAGTGATTATGTTTGGGCCGTGTGTCCACCTTTCCAGGCATGAGTAAGAGGGAGAAGCAATATCAAGCACATCCAGCTTTTGGAGACAGAAGGGATGATGTCATTAGTGCCTGCACCTACTTCTACGCCAATGAAACTAAGTGTGACAGCCATATGGAGACTTTCTTGCGCTGCATTGAGGCTTCAGGTGGGTTACCCTTGTTTTTGGCTGTACACTTGTGAGATCTCAGTCTGGGAAGACCCTTGGGCAAGTGGAGATGCTGGTGAAGATGCTGGAGCTGGATTGAGAGGGCTGAGTATAAGTCACACTGGGGTTAGGCTGCATCCAGCTCTTTTCTGAAATAATGCCTCCTGCACTACCTCATGCCTCTGCCCTTTTTCTGGATGTAATGCTTAGATGTGGAGCACTGTGAGATGCTGCATGTTGGTGGGCTGAGCCACCCCTGCCCGGGGTCAGTGTTTGGTTCAGTGAACTGATGCCACATCCTCTGTGACAGGGAATCTGTCCCTGGTACAGCCTTTTGGGGTCTAGGGGTAGGTGAGTTAAGTCATGAGATCAATGAAATCTAGTGTCCTTAAGTCACATGAGATCCTAACACAGTCTCCATGTGGTTTCTAGCAGTCCATTAGAGGCAATAGGTCATGTCCTTCTGAACATTTTAAGTTCACTCCCTGATATGTGGAAGTTTCTCCCTAATGGGTTGGGGGGATCCCCTGTGGTCAGGCAAATGCTCTGCCATTTTGGTAAGGGGCATTGTCTTGCCTCTTGTCTGTTCTCCCCGGGAAAATAGAAGGGGGAGAAGACACAGAACCAAAGATGGGTGACCTGAGTGCCCCACCCCTGCTCCCCTTGTTTTTTCTGTGTCCTGTGACCCATTCATGGATACCCTCTGGTGCTGACAGCATAGGGGAGGAAACCAAGGCAGGGAGAGGCAGGGACACCTTTGGGGCTTCATAGAAGTGCACAGGTCTTGTTGCTTTCTTTGCCCATTATCTTCCTGCATCATGTGGAAAACAAAAACTTTGCCAGGTGTCCTACCTCTGTGGTAGGGTCTTTGGAGCAAGGATAGCAACATGGTTAGGGACCTTGATTGCAGAGCCAGCAGGGCACAGACTTCTGGTGCTCCCTCTTGCATCTAGGCATCTATCTTTTCAGGGACCCTTATAGTTCTTCCTTTGGCTTGTGACAGGTGGAGCCAGTGATAATGGTTTCTCAGCTATTAAGCTCACTGCACTGGGGAGACCCCAGTTTCTGGTAAGTGCTAAAACCTTCCTTCTGGAAAGGGTTTGCAAGATGTTATGGCTGCTGTGGGCATTAAATGATAGCAAATGTGCCCATATCTTTGAGCGCATTAGGGTTGGGACAGGATACATGCCTGTCTTTGGGGCACCAGGGGCTATACAGGGTATGGCAGAACTAGTTACTCAAGCCTGTGTTTGCAGCTACAGTTCTCAGATGTACTGACCAAGTGGAGACGGTTCTTTCACCAAATGGCTGCAGAGCAAGGGCAGGCCGGGCGTGCTGCCATGGACACAAAACTGGAGGTGGCAGCACTGCAGGTGGAGTGTGAGGGGGTGGTCACCATGGGGTCTTGGGGAGGAACCCCTTCCAGTGGTAAGTGACTGGCAGTGGGCCAAGGTGTATTCCTGGAGCTGTTCTGGGATAGATTCCACTCTGTATCTGCTGGGTCACCTGGGGAAGAGGAGGGTGGAAAAGGAGGATCTGCTATGGACTCTATGGGTTCTACCTCTGAACAAAAATATGAAGTGTTGGGAGGAGGGTTGGGGAGGTGGCCCCGCAGGTAGCAGTATTGAGGAACTGCAGGGATAGAAACAGGCATTAGTAGACAGGTGGGAATAGACCTATCTGTGGCTTGGAAATAAGTCCAAAATGGAACCCATTCTACTTATGATGTAATAAAATCAAACAACACCACAAATCTATAGAGTGGGGGCATTAGTGGATGGGGCTGGGAGACATCAGTGCTGACTCCTCCTTCTCACTTCTCAAGGAAAGCATTGCTAAGATGGGCATTGCATCCAAGGCTGAGATTGAGGACTGGTTTACACCAGAGACCCTGGGAGTATCTGGGTAAGAGCAGCAGCGCTTGCTGAGAAGAATGGGGACTATCTACCTACTCTAGAGTAGCCTTGGTTTCAGCTGAACTCTAGCAGCTTCTCCAAATCCTGGTTGCCCACCTTAAGAGGCTGGGCCTTGGGGTTGATAGTGCTGAAGGAACTGCTTCTCTGAGATGCATCAAGTAGGAGTGATGGGATCCTGGGACTGCCTGGGTCCAGGACTGGGTAGCATGGACACAGGTCTTCTTGTGGAATTATCTGGGTCCCAGTGCAAGGGTGTCATACACAGCCCTCCCTGAGACTTGCATGGGTAAGTGAGGTATCGGAGCCCCATGCCCCATCCTCAGTGCAAGGGGCTGAGACAGAAGTCACCAGAGGATCCCATTCACATGCAGCCCTCAGCCCATTGAAGCTTTCCCAGCCCCTCTGAAGCTGCATCTGCCTCTTGCTTGGTCTCCTACCTTTGACTTTCCCTGAGTCTGATCTGACCTCAGTGTATGCTTTATATTTTTATAGCTATTGCCCCAATACAGGAACTTTCAAGTTTTGGTTTTAATTTTTTAAATACAGAATGATATTTTTATTTTAATTTTTAAAACTGAACCCAGAGATGAGTTTTATGGTGCTTGTGTTTGGGGTCAGGGACCTCCTAACAACCTGAGGTCCAAGAAACATCTTGCTGCTTCCTTTCCTGATGGACCTTCTCCCTTAGCACCATAGACCTACTGGACTGGAGCAGTCTCATTGACAGCAGGACCCAGCTCTCCAAGCACCTGGTGGTGCCCAATGTGCAGGTAATGCTTACCACTCGGCAGGAAACAAGTCAGGTCCTGACTCAGCAGGAAACAAGGCTGAGAAGACAATTAAACTCATCACATGTGTCTCCTGCTTTCCACCCTGGGGACACAGTGTGACTGACACTGCCATGTTCTCTGACCCCACAGGGGGCAGGACAAATCCACTAGTGTCCTCAGAATGCTCAGTGGGACAGAGACCAACATGGAGCCTTGAGGCACCACAAAGAGAGGATGTTTGGATGGAGGGAGGGTCTTCCTCAAGTCATCTAACTTTGTATGTAAGGTCTGTTTAGCCAGAAATAGCAACAATCATTTTATGCTCTCTTATGGTTTTGGGTTGATAGGGCTCAGCTACATGGTCCTTACTTGGGGTCTTCCATACATTTATTTAAACTCTGAGGGTCATGGAACTAGGTCATTGCAGAGGCACCCACTCACATGTCCAGAGGCTGATGGTGGTTGTTTGCTGGGCTTCCTCCCAACATGGTGACTGGGTTCCAAGGGCAAGTATCTTATAAGATGAGGGTTAGGCAGAATCTGTGTTGCCTTTTCCAGACTAGACTCAGAAATCATATGGCATCATTTATCAAGTTCAGTTTGCTAAAAGCAAATTACTAGGTTGATCTGTAATCATGGGGAGAGGCACTGGGCCAAGGTGTATTCCTGGAGCTGTTCTGGGATAGATCCCAGAAGGTGGAAAGAAGCACCTTGAGAAAAAGTCCTACAGATGTTCCTTTCATGCTACTTCCAGCCCTGGCTGACTGAGGGCCCAACACCCAAACTTTGAGCCATTGACTTAGAGCCTTGGAGTGTGGCATGTTTAGTGCTCTTCTACTCCAGGAGCACAGACCATTGGAAACTTAAGCACACATGTGGTCAGGGATAAAGTGTTTGTGCCAAGTGAGGTGAGGCTGCTAGTGGCCAGCAAAAGGACACACTTGACAGCACTACCAGGAACACCCTCAGCCACATGGTCCATGGTGCTGCATGGTTCCCCCCCAGGTTGGGTCCTGCCACCTCTAATTTCTAGCCCACTGCTTATCTGTCTGGCTTCTTAAGAGCTACCATCTTGGTGCCCCTGCTGCAGATCATTCTGTTCCCCATAGCTATCTGGTCGGTCTGTAACCATGGTTTCTTCCTTTGGAGCCCTCTCCCTATTCTTGGATGAACCTTTCCAGTTGATTGGCTGGTCAAAGTTCACATCCATTACCTTGTATGGGAGCAGAAAGGCGTTTTATGCAAAGCTACGGTACCTCTTGAGGGTCCTGTAGAGGCCATAGAAACCAGACCTGGCCTGGGCCTGGAGCTGGCTGGCATGGGCACTGAGCTACCTTCTAGTGTGAATAGGCTTGAAGTATAGGACGGGTAGCTGGGCTGACCATGAGATTCCAAGGCATCATGTCACTGTGTCTGACTGGTCTAGGTCTAGGTACTGACCTTCACTTGCACAGTTGGGGAAAGGCAGGATAAGGTAGCCTCCCTGATCCTGGAATCAGGCACCAAGGAGTTGACTGGTCCAGGTGATCCTCCTGCCCTTGCATGAGGGAGTAAGAGGGTACTGGTGGGCTAAATGTAGCATTGTGGACAGAGGTGTGATCTGGACAGAGGTGTAGCCTCCCTGGCACCACTGTAATATGTCCGTATGCTGTACTCTTAGACAGGACATCTGGAGCCCCTACTGTCACAGTTCACTGAGGAGGAGGAGCTGCAGATGACAAGGATACTGCAGAGGATGGATGTGCTGGCCAAGGTGTGAGCTGGTCCCGTGGATGGTAGGGATTGGGGCTTCAAGGACACTGGGACTTGTGCTAGAGGAGGGTACCTGTCTCACTTGAGCCACAAAGTCTCCTGCCCCTTGCACCTCTCAGAAAGCCACAAAATTTGGTGTACGGCTGATGATAGATGCTGAGCAGACCTATTTCCAGCCAGCCATCAGCCGCCTGACCCTGGAAATGCAGCGCAGGTTCAATGTGGAGAAGCCACTCATCTTTAACACCTACCAGTGCTACCTCAAGGTAAGGGCTCCTGCCTCCCTATGTCTTTGCCCACCTCCAGGGCTTCACTACAGCAGCTCTGGTGTGCAGTGTGACCAACCACTCTGCAGAAGGGGTACTCTTCTGAGCTCTGAGCATTCTGAGCTCTGAGGCATCTGTCTGGCCCTGTTCTGAGCAGAGGTTGGGTGCATGTAGGAAAGATAGCAGGCTTTGTTCCCAAGGGGTTAATGGGGCCCACTGAGGCAGAGCTAACCTGGCTCTGGATCCTACTATTCATGAAAGAAGCTCCTGCCCAGGGGCCATGTCTAACCCTGCAGGGGACGCAAGGCTGGGGTGAATGCCTCAGAGTAGTATAAGCAAGACCTCCTGAGATCCTGTCACCAGACCTAATATTCTGTGCCTCAGGATGCAGACCAGAGAGTATTGGTAGGGGTGGAGGGGGAAACAAAGGAGCTGGTTTTTTTCCTGACTTTTTAAAAAAATTAGATGGATATAGAGATACAATTGAGGGGGAAACATTAACAAACATTCAAGAACCAGTGTATATATACTTAGTTATCCAGGGCTAATGCCATATCATGGATGCCCAACTTGGGTTCCCCCTGTTGCTGTTTCCCCCAGAAGAACTCCTGAGTTAAATGGATATCTTGTGGAGGGCAGAGATCTCCTTCTGAGATGATTCCCCCATATTCCCATCCTCCAGTCTCCTAGGAGTTCTTCCTACACCCTTCCCCAATCCCCCTCCCTATGCCTCCAAGTATCCTAGGGAGTCATCTCCCTGTTGTGTTGAGAATCATACAATTTGAAGTTATTGTTAGCTTAGCCATCTAACATACTGCTTCCAGATGTATTGTAGCTTCCACAGATGAGAGATACCATTTGGCCCTTGAGTCTCTGAGATTGGGATACTTCACTTAGCATAATTCTTTCCATCTCCATCCATTTGATATCAAAAGCCATAATATCATCTTCTCTAATGGCTGAGTAATATTCCATTGTGTGTATGTACCAAAGTTACAAAGGAGCTGTTTAAGAGTCCACCTGATATGCTTTAAATCCCCAATTTTGAAGATTTCGTGGATGCTTGTTTTTGTCTGCTTTTAGTACAAGACCCTCTTAAGAATTTGATGAAAGCTCTGGGGCCCTTTCTAGAAAAAGACTTGCCTAGAATTTTGCATGTACTGAGGGAGCCCAGAGGTACTTTAGGGTAGGACCCCCAAACCTGACCCTTCAGCCTCAGGGTGCTAAGTTGCTGGGAGGCCTGTACATGTCCAGAGCTTATAAAGGATCAGCCAGGTACCCAGAGGTCATGGAATGGTATGGGAGGTCTAAACAAGTGGTACCCTGATCCCAGTTGACTGAGGAAACTCTAGAGCACACAGTGATACCTGGTACCTGGGCTGACCTCCCCCATCCAACACACACATAGGGGGCCCCTAGGCCACGTAGAGGAGGCTGCATGCAAGTGACCTGTCACCCCTCCTTGTGGACAGGTCTGAGGCCCATCTTTACCTATATTTGTCTGACAGCCCCCCACCCCCTAGTGGGACCTCCCTCAGGCAGCTGTTGTCTAACTTCAGGTGTCCCAAATTGACATACTTGGGAGTACCTGGGCCCAGGAAGCCCCTCTCCTGCCTGTCAGCTGGGGTTCCTGTGACTTTTGGCTTTGGCACCACAGGATGCCTATGACAATGTGACCCTGGATGTAGAGCTTGCTCGCCGTGAGGGCTGGTGTTTTGGTGCCAAGCTGGTACGTGGTGCATATATGGTCCAGGAGCGTGCCCGTGCTGCAGAGATTGGCTATGAGGACCCTATCAACCCTACATATGAGGCCACTAATGCTATGTACCACAGGTGAGTCAGCCCTTCTCTTTGTTTCTTGGGGTGGGTGGTGAAGACCTTAGAAGACCATGCTGTGCTGACCCCATTCAAATCCATTAACTTTTGGGAGAAATGGGAGATTTATGTATCCTTGAGGGCATAAGTGGTATTTCTTCTGTGTTTTTCATTTTAAAAAATTAAGTTTTTCCCTTTCTTCATATTGGGGACTGAACCTAAGGGTACTTTAGGGTAGGACCCCCAAACCTGACCCTTCAGCCTCAGGGTGCTAAGTTGCTGGGAGGCCTGTACATGTCCAGAGCTTATAAAGGATCAGCCAGGTACCCAGAGGTCATGGGATGGTATGGGAGGTCTAACCAAATGGTACCCTGATCCCAGCTGACTGAGGAAACTCTAGAGCACACAGTGATACCTGGTACCTGGGCTGACCTCCCCCATCCAACACACACATAGGGGGCCCCTAGGCCACGTAGAGGAGGCTGCATGCAAGTGACCTGTCACCCCTCCTTGTGGACAGGTCTGAGGCCCATCTTTACCTACTACTGAGCTATGTCCTCAGCCTCTTTGAAAATTTTTATTTTGAGAAAGGGTCTTGCTAAGTTGCAGAGGCTTGCCATTGCACCTGGCAGAAAAAGGGAAAATTACAGAGGTTTTGTTTCTATTGTTTCAAACCAGGGATGTTTTGCATGAGGTGAATGTGATACCACTGCACTAGATAAACACCTCTTTTTTTTTTTTTTAAATGTAGAAGTCTACTGAACAAAACAAACTGGCAGTGATACTCACAGCTGACTCCTGTTGATACTTAGTGGAGAAATGTGAGCCCAGGGTGCCCAGCATGTTGCTGTCCAAACTATTTGCTTTCCAATTGTGGGATTATCAGTGTTTATGCACCTGCTATCTTTGCTGTTCATCTTGAAGATCATTTTGTGTATTATAAGCAGTCCAACTTAATGCTTTTTCTGTGAGGTTGTATGTTACAAATTCTAAGGGACCCTGAGTGTCTCTTTGCTGGCTGCAGCTCTCTTCCTGGCAGCACCCATTTCCAGGAGCCCATTGTGCACATCTGTGCCATGCACATCAGTGTTTACATAGTACACTCTGTCCCTTGCCCTTGCTTTTTTCATTTAATGGTACATCTGGATCCTCCCGTGTCAGCATAGAGAGTGGCAATGTTAACAGTGGCATGTGTTTAATACACGTGCACAAAGTATGTGTCCAGGGTCTATACTATATTCTGGTTATTCTAACAGGATTCACAGAATGTCCTGTCCCCCTCTGTTGTATACACGTTGTCACAGGCTTTCTGTCTTAGAACACAGCTGTTGCACATAGCTAGAAATGGAATTGCTGGAACAGGGAGAATGAACCCCACCATGATGGCCATTCTCACTGCACAAAGACCATACTGTTCAGTCTTGCTGGTGCACATGGATGCTTACCCCATACAAGGCCTCAGGCACCACTTCCTTTTATTTCCTCAAAGGGCTAAGAGTGCACTGTGAGATCCCTTCCCAAAAGCAAAGTTGCAGGTTCAGGCAAGCCCCTATGCAGCGATAGCATATTTAATATGGGGAAGTCACAGCCCAGCTAGTTCTTTGCGAACTGTCTAGTCCAGGCTGTTGCTCAATTTTTCTTGCTTGTCATCCTTCCCCTTCCTGAGGTGATGAGGAGGGGAGGGCCAGGTGCTGTTTTGTTCTCCTGATGGAATGGGTAGGTACCCTGGGGGACCCAGCTTGCTGGATAGCTCTGGGCCTGCAAGGTCAGCAGTGACCAGTACAGGACCAGGCTCACATGGCACTCTCCCCAGGTGTCTCAACTATGTCCTGGAGGAGCTGAAGCACAATTCGAAGGCTGAGGTAATGGTGGCCTCCCACAATGAGGACACCGTGCGTTTCACTTTGCGTAGGTAGGTGCTGCTCGTCCTGAGTGTTGGATTCTTCACATCTGGGGAGAACTGTCAGCAGCCCAAGGGTCATGGAGCTCACAGCAACCCATCAGGTGCTATATATCATTTTGGGGATAACATCCATGGAACAAGCTGGTGAGGTTTTCAGGCCATCTAGGCCCAGCTGGCATTCTTGGTGCTATCCTGCAGTTATCTTAGTTTTTAACATTAATACCTGACCTTTTTTTTTTTTTTTTTAAAGAGAGAGAGAGAAAGAGAATCAATTTTATTTAGTTTTTCATTTGGCTCTCTTTGCTCTGACACTTCTTTGTGTATGTGGTGCTGGGGCATGAGCCTGTGTCCTTGTGCATGCAAGGCAAGCATCATAACTACTGAGCTACCACTCGAGCTCTCAAAACCTGACTTATTAAACTTTCAAATTCAAAAAATAAATTTTGTTAGCTTTAAATAGCTCATTAAAATGTACAGGAGTGGTGTTAAATCTCAGTGCCCCTCAGGAAAACTCTCTGATGTGCTGCCACAAACTGGAAAGTTTCCATTAACATTTTAAATTGCATTTAGAATTTAATATAGTTTGTTTTCTCTTTAAATGCTTGACCCATGGAACACAGCTTTGGGAGAATTCTAACAAGTCAAATACAGAAATAAGGTGAAGTAAATTCCTAAGTATTCCGGAATTTTCACATGGTTCCGTCTCACACCTTACACCCAACAGTGCCCAGGGGTGCAGGTGTGTATGTGGGGGTACTCAAGCGGACATGTGCAGATGTGCCAAATTAGGATACCTAGATATATGAACCTAGTGATAAAAACATGGGAATCATCAATGTGTAGGTATTTTAAAGCCTAGAAAGTTTTGTATGATCCTACAAAAGTGCTAGACAGTTTGGGGCCCTGCCTTAACATCTGAGCATTGCTAACAAGAAATATAACCTGAGCCACAGTTGTAATTTAAATTTTTCTAGGAACTAGGTTAAAAGAAAAAGATGAAATTATTTTCAATAATACATTTTTTTGAGAGTTTTTATTTTTTCATCTGGTTTTTGTTTTCCAATACTTAGTTGTGTATGTGGTGCTGGGGATAAAATCTGGGTTCTTACGCAGTGTCAGGCAAGTACTCTACCACTGAGCCACCTCTCCAGCCCTCAGTAATACATTTTATGGCTGGGGATGTAGTTCAGGATACAGCACTTATCTAGTATGTATGGAGACCTAGATTCAATCCCCAGCAACACACACACACACACACACACACACACACACACGCACACAATTTTTCTTTTTTTTGTACTGAATCTCTAGCATTCTGCATTTGACAACTTGCAGCACATCTCAATTCGGACCAGCTAACTTCTAAAGACTTGGTGGCTGCTTGCAGGTGGCTGCATATGGGACAGAACAGCTGTGCAGATGGGGTGGAGGAGCAGCCAGCAAGGAGAGGATGAGGGTGGGATAGGCCAGAAGACCAGTCCCCAAAGCAAAATCTCCTTGGGTTCCAGGAGTGCCCAGGTGCTTCCCTGAGACAGGTGCAGGCCCTGTGGGGGTCAGGATGTGGAGAAGGTGTGGGAGAGGCAATGGGGAAGAAGGGCTGAGGAAAAGGGGATCAGTGCTGGCCATGGTCCAAGGCCTATCTAGGGAGAGCCTTCCTCTGAGAGCAGAAGGGCAGTCTAGTCAAGACTTGCTGGTAAGAGTCTTGGTTGGGGCAGGGAAGAACTCAAATGCTCAGCCCCACCCTGAAGGGAATGGAAGCTAGAGTGGGTGTGGCAAAAGGGCCTCAGAGCTAGGACAAGGGCCCTCTATCCTCCCAGGGCAGTGCCTTAGGGCTGGCTCCTCACCTTCCTGGTCTCATCTGTTCATAGGATGGAGGAGCTAGGCCTGCATCCTGCTGACTACCAGGTGTGCTTTGGACAGCTGCTGGGCATGTGTGACCAAATCAGCTTCCCGCTGGGTGAGCTGGGCACCCTGGGTAAGGTGGGGTAGGGGGACACCCTGGTGGGGGGAAGCAGGGAGCAGAATTCACGCCTGTGCCCCTGCTGTGTATATAGGTCAGGCAGGCTTCTCAGTGTACAAGTATGTGCCCTATGGCCCTGTGATGGAGGTGCTGCCCTACCTGTCTCGTCGTGCACTGGAGAACAGCGGCATTATGAAGGGTGCCCAGCGAGAGCGGCAGCTGCTGTGGCAGGAGTTGTGGCGGCGGCTCTGCACTGGCAGTCTCCTCTACCACCCAGCCTAGCTGGTGTGCCATCACCAAGGCTACTGGCACCGCCTGCTACCCCAGTCATTCTGTGACCTCCTAGGGTCTCTGGGACAGGGATTTGGGGGTGGAGTATGGCTCCCAGGCCATCACTACAACTATAGCCCAACCCTAACCTTATAGAGTTTACCTTTTTCTACCCAAGAATTTGAAACCTGGTAGAGGTGGGCTAGCTGCTATAGGTGGTCCCTGCTCCACTCAGGATGTGGGCATTCAGGTCTGGGCTGAGTATGATGCCTGTCAGGGCCAAAATAACTTTCCTTTGATGAGTGGGTATGGGACCCCACCTCCTGGACACATGGGACTCCCTCCTGCCAGGGTCCAACCCTTATATCTGAGCCTCATGGGTGGGTATTGGCGCAGTTGGGAAGTCTGCCTGGTCAATAAACCAGTATTCTACAACTGACAAACCTGAACTCTACTATGGTGCCCTAACATGAAGCTGGTTCTGGGCAGCAAAGAGAGAATGGCTTGAATAGAGAAGACTCACCTTCAAGTTCTGGAGACTAAGTCCACCATGGATGGGGCAACTGGCTGCAATGCAGACCCAGTCATCCATGACTCCATAATCTAGACTTGTAGTCTACACACAAGGGAATAGGTGATGGGGCTGGGTAGCCTAGGAAGAGGGGAGCCCCAGGCAAGGGTGCTGCCACACTGTGGTGATGTATCAGATGGATGCTGTTCTTTGCTGACTCCAATATGGCCACAGAGCTGTACATGGGCTTTGGCTGTGGCAGAAAGAAGACAAACAAGCCATGTGCAGGTGCCTTTATTTCTCTGGGTCACATGACTTGGGCCTTGGAATTCCTTCTACTTGGGAGCTTCAGCAGCTGCCAAGGGAGAGGCCAAGACCAAAAACAAAACAAAACAAAACACCCCACAAAACCTAGGGCCTGGTGGAGGTTGGGATGTACCCATGGAATAGGAAGTGTAGAACCAACAGCCCTGTCCCCTCACCCAGCCTTGGGGCAGACAGTGGGTAGGCTGGACCTCCCTCCTTTTTATGATATTATCCTAATGGTTGGACAAAAAAAATCCAAGACAAAAGTGGGTGACAGGTGTTGCCAGAGTTCAGCCTGTCCGTAGAATGGTGATACCTTCTGGCAAATGGGAAGTAAAGTGACCAAATACCAAGAAGATAAGCTCCCTGTAGCTTTGTGGTGATGGAGGACAGCAGGGACTCCACCTGGTCACAGGGCTGCCTTCCCTGCCTGGCAGCCCCTTTGCTGCAACTTCCGGATGAGTTCCAACAGATTCATCTGTAGTGTCAGTTCCTGGGATGCAGAGGGATCTCCCATGAGGGTCAATGACACCTGGTGCCATTCTTCCCTGGCCCAGAGGCAGATACCAGGGGGCCTTCATAGGGTGCCAGGCAATGAGGCCATATGGCTGACTTGCCTGTGGAGGTTGGTGCACTTGGAGTAGCATGCAGGAGGGGAGCAAAGGAGGGCCTTGTGGGATGCAGCAGGCCTGAGGAAGGCGGGTACTACCCCCACTGCCAGCTGGCTTATCCTCAGGGCTATTGGACTGGGCTTCCATGCTCTTCCTGGAGTATTACTTCCTTGCCACCTCCACCTACCACTGACCCTGGGCCTTAGTCACCAGGGACCAGCAATAAAACCCTAGATGGATTTGGGCCTTCAGGGACCAGTGAAATGGGTTGTGGCAGGTTAGGGACAGGTGCTGACCTGAGGGTTGGTGGTCACATAGAAGCCAGCTACCCCTGCCTTCTCGAGTGTGCTCTGCTGGTCAGCCACTTTCCGGTCCAGCTCCAGGACAATCTTCTGGTCCATTGCCCGCTGTTCCTCCCGGATTCGATGCTCTACTGTCTGCCACAGACAGAAAGTGAGGGTGCCTCCAAGCTTAGGCCCCTCCCCATCAATACCTCAAATGCACAATTCTGCTTGCCACTTCCTCTTGGGTACCTTGCCCATCCCCAGTCTGCAGAGGGGCTCTAAGAGCCTTCTCCAAAAGCCCCAGCAGCCTTGGACCTAGCACACATCTCTGTAGCCACCATCCACATCCAGCCACATCTTCCCATGGACTGTTGGTTATATATGGGTTTCCAGTTGACCCTGACCTCCCTGGGAGAAGGATGGACCTCTTTCTGGTTAGCCTTGTCACTCCACTATTGTATTTGCATGTATGAGGCCACAATATCCCACACTAGCACCTGCTCTGGTGGGCCCCAGCCTATGAGAAGCTAATGTTTTAGAGGGCAGAGGAATCACAGATGGGCCTTCACTCAGCCCTAGCACACCCCAGCCTCCATGGGGGAAAGCCATGTGCTGGGCCTCACTAGCTCTCTGGTAGCCCACCCAGGCCATGACTCAGAGTGACAACTCTTGAGCCACCCTGAGAGCTATCAGCAGAGCCAGGTGGTACCCACAAGGAGGAACCTGGCCATTCCCACCTCTGGGCCTTACCTCCAGTTCCCGATGCTGAGTTGCCTGGAGCACAGGAAGGTTGTGGGGCCGGCAGGCCTGCTGGGCTTCTAGGTGCTTCTGTCTTAGGGCCTGCCTGAGAACTGGGAGGGGAGGAGAGCCATTAGCAACAGCAGATGTTGGGGAGAGGGGAATAGAACTAAAACAGGTAAGGTGGGGACCCAGAGCATACCTCACCCCTTGCTGATGGCCCCTTCAGCCAGGCCTAAGGATGGGAAGCTCCACCTCAGGATTTCACCTTGCCCAAAGTCCTATACCAGGAAACTGGGTGGAGTCTCAGGTCCCTCAGACCTGCTCTCACCCATGATACCTTTCTGCATCTCCAGGGGACTCCAGAAGGTACGGGGCACTGAAGGGGTCTGAAGAATGCTTCAGCCTAAGTTCAAAAGACTAGGGGTGGTTAAGGAGGTAGGTGGGTGACTGAGGTCTGGAGACTTCTAGGCTCAGATGGTACAGTTTTAGGTGTGTGCCCTGCCCCATCATCTGTGGAATACGAAACGTGTTTAAGAGACAAAGGCCTGGAAAAGGAGAGGGAGAAGGGTTGCTGACTAGCAGTTGTGTGGCTATGCTATTCCATCCTTGGTATTGTTCTTCAGGGTAAGCGGAACTGCCCCTCCCCATTGGCAGCTTCCATTGGCTGCATAGCAGCCAGAGAATGGTGGGCACAGACCTGAGAGGCCCATTTGAGTTAAGCCTGAGGTTTCAGGAAGCCAACAGAAGTTCTGTGCTGGGGAGTCTATGTTTCTCCAAAAGGACCCTGCCCTCCACCACTGAGCAAAGCTCCATGGATGGTGTGTAAACTGTCCACTCTGATGGGACGGTCAGAGGAAGAGATCACTGGACGGTCTAGATCTTATTGTTCTAGAGCATGGCATCAAATGACCATGTCTCCCCAGCAGGGAGGGGTCGCTGGCAGGCCACAAGAAAAATGTAGAAACTCCATTCTCTGTTCCTAGGAAGAGCTTTCATGTGACAGCTTTTCTTAAGAAGGTTTCTGAGGTTATCAGCAGATAAGCTGGCCCCTGCTTGTGCATATAGTCATCTCCAGTCCCATTTCTTGGCATTCTGTTATATACCACAATGATAATGGTTATCACATTAAATGTTTTTGAAACCAAAAGCCACCTTTGAAACATTTCCATAAACACAGGGGAAAGAAAGACACTCTGGTTATCTAGTTGAAGTGTACAAGGTAGAAGTAGGACAAAAAGCAACAGATAAATGCAGGGAAATGTCATTTTTTTCACTCCATTTATCAAATACTACTCCAAATCCTGGGTAAACTCCTGGATTTCACTGGTACGAACCAAAAGTTAAGGAGAGTGCCATGCCAACTGCCAGCTCAGAAGGGGCTTGGCTTTAGTAATGGCCGAAGAAAACAAAGAAAGCCAATTACCACCTGTTAAATTAGATGAAGGAAAGGCAAAAAATTAGCATAAGCCTGTCCTCTGCTGGCTATGTAAGGATCTTGCCCAGGCCTTCAGAAGGACAAGTATCAAAGGCTCCAGAGTCACCAAAAACTGTCCCGCTAAAAGCAATTAGGGCTCCATGAAGAAATGACTGATTCCAGGATTGAGGCAGATAAGAAACAAGAAAAGAAGAGCCTGAATGTCTTCTTGTATTAGAAAGCAAAGAAGTGCTGGAAAAACAATGGGAATATATTAGAAGGAGACACAGAAGAAGCTCTCTACATGGCAAATACAGCACAGTTCCAGCATTAAAAACAATGAGCTATGTACTTTGGATTTGTGAACTATGTGCATCTTATACCTCAATTAAAGTGCTTAAAAAGAATTTGATTCCTCAACAAATGGTGTTGGACAAGTTGGACAGCCATGTGTAAACAACTGAAACTGGATCTTTACCTTTTGCCCTGCACAAAAATTAAATCAAAATGGTTCAAAGGTCTGGATATTAAGCCAGTAACTTTAAATCTACTTGAAAAAGAAGTAGGATCAACACTATGGAACATAGCCTTCCTTAACAAAACTCCCATGGCGCAAGCAGTAAAGTCAAGAATAAATGAATGGGATGCAATTAAACTAAAAAGCTTTTGCATAGCTAAAGAATTAGTCAACAGTGTTAAGAGAGATCCAACAGAATGGGAGAAAATCTTTGCCTGCTACACCTTGGACAGAGGGCTAACATCCAGAATATACAAAGAACTGAAAAAACTAAACACCAAAATCACAAATAATCCAATCAATAAATGGGCTACGTATTTAAAAAGAAACTTCTCACCAGAGGAAGTCCAGAAAGCCCATAAATATATGAGAAAATGCTCTATATCACTAGCAATAAGAGAAATGCAAATCAAAACTTCAATGAGATTCTACCTCACTCCTGTTAGAGTGGCAAAAATGAAGAATATGAACAATGACAGATGCTGGAGGGGCTGTGGGAAAAGAGAAACACTGTCACATTGCTGGTGGGACTGCAAACTGGTTCAGCCACCTTGGAAAGAAGTATGGAGATGCCTCAAAAAATTAGGGCTGGGACTACCTTATGACCCAGCTATCCCACTTCTAGGTATTTTTCCAAAAGAGTTAGAATCAGCATATTATAGAGATACAGCTTCATCAATGTTTATAGCATCTCAATTTACTATAGCTAGATTATGGAACCAACCCAGATGCCCCTCAGTGGATGAGTAGATTAAAAAACTTTGGTACATATATACAATGGAATATTACTTGGCCATGAGAGAAAATGATATGGCTTTTGCAGCCAAATGGATGGAGATGGAAAAATTATGCTGAGTGAAGTATCACAATCTTAGAGACTCAAGGGCCGAATGTTTTCTCTCATTTGTGGAAGTTAGATTACAACTGGAAACGGTATGATAGATGGCTAACCTAATATAACCTCAACATGTATGAATTTTTACACAAACAGGGGGAACCTTGCCTAGGATACCTGAAGATGTAGGGAGGGGGGCATAAAAGGGGGAGGGATTAGGAAGGATATCTAGGAAACTGGAGGGAGGGAGTATGGGGGAATCAACTCAGAAGGAGATGTCTGACCTCCAGGAGAAGTCCATTTAACATGGGTTCATTTGGGGGAAATTAGAACCATGGGGAACCCAAGAGGGGAAACCATAGAATGGCATCAGCCTTGGCTTGCTATGTGAATATACATTTGTTCTTGATTGTTTGATACTGATTCCCCCTCAATTTTAAGTCCATATTCAACTAATAAAAAAAAGAAGTAATGCCAATTGTACACAAACTCTTCTAGAAAACTGAAGAGACCACTGCTCAACAAATCAGAGGCTACAATTACCTTGATACCCAAACTAACAAAAACATTACAAGAAAACTACAAACCAATGTCTGTCACAAACATAGAGGCAAAAATGCTTTTTAACATTTTAGCAAATCAAATCCAAGATATACAAAAAGAATATCATGAACAAGTAGGATTTAACCCTATAATGCAGTTCATCTCAGGAATTTAAAAAATCAATGTTCAAATCCTAGTACCACATACATAATGAAGTTTTGGAGTAATGAAAACCAAGCGAAAAACTAAAAATAAAATTGATTCTCTTTCTCTTTCTCACTGTCTCTCAGAAAAAAAAAATCAATATAATTCAGTGTAGTAACAGAAAAAACACCTGATCATCTCCATAGATGCAAGAAAAAGGATTTAACAAAATCCAGCATCTATTCTCCATAGAAACACATTAACCCTGGGGTACATGGACATTACCTGTCCTCATGCGGAAGGGGTCTTGCATCACTAAGAATATTTTTTTTTGTGTCACAGACATTTCTCCTGCATCTAATCAGACCTCTACCTGCTGTCCAGTTTACAAAAAACAATGTGGACAAATAAGTGACAGCATGAAGAAACAATCAAACAGAAGCAGAACAGGGACATTCTATAGGTAGACTGCACTGGATTCTTGAAAAAGTTAGTGCATCTATAAATTTTTGGGACTGTTCCAGAAGAGATCTAAGTAACCATCTGCAGGGCATGAACCTGGACTAGATCCTTAATTATAAAGTGACAATTTGAGACCAGTTAGGTAATGTGATCACGACACCCTGGAATGGTTCACTGTGGTTGTATAGGAAAACACTGTTTTAGAGCATTGGCTCTCAATCCCAGGTCAAAGTTTGACCCCACAGTTGTCGGGAGACACGTTTGGTAATCATTACTGGGGGAGGGTGCTTCTGTTATCTTGTGACACACAGAACACTGTCTCGCCATAAAGATTCACCAGATTAAAATCAATAGTGTTGGACTGAAAATTCTGGTATAGTGGAATGCTGAGGTTATCTAGTCAAGTGCTAAGGTGTTACATAAATGAGCTATGGCAAAATATTATTGAATCTAGGTAGAAAGCAAAGTGGTATTATACTCTTTTCAATTTTTCCAAATGTTTTAACTCTTTTTATAACAATTTTTGGAAAAAATACAATAGCAAAGATAGAATCTGATGGTGCAGAAGGAGCTGTGTATTATAATTTTTCAGTAAGGGGCACTCAAACCCCGAATGGAGACACACAAGAGGAAGCAAGCATCCTGTAAAGCTTTTGGAGTCACAGGGTGCTACGAGGCACAGTGCTCAGGAATTCTATGCGTAGCTGGTGTGGTGTCCGGTGGGGTCCTTGAGGGAACTGATCCTAAAAGATGCCGCAGAGCTATCAACAAGCATTCATCTTCTGCAGGGTATGGGTGTGGGTAAAGGCCCTCATGCAAAATCCTTGGGCCATTTTGTTTAGAAGTGTGTTGGGGAACAGGGAATCCCAAGCAGGGAGTTTCTGGTTGGATGTCATGCGCAGACGGGGGTTAACTCAATGGTCACCACAAAAGGCTCTATCGAAAACTCCACACCCATGATCTGGTCAATATGAGGCTTCTCACTGCAAGGGACTCTCAGGAAAAAAACTCTCGATCTACACAAGCCGAGAGCTCCCGAGAGAGACTGATCAGGAGCAGGAGTTTGCATTGTCCCACGCCCCCGCGCACCTCTGTGTTCATTCTGCAGCCGCAGGCGTTGGTTGTACAGGCTCTTTTCGGTGAGATGCTGGATCTCCAGTAACCCCTGAACAATCTCGAACACCGTGCCGTCAAGGAGCGCCAGGGCCAGGTCGCTGAGTGTGGTGTAGGACAGGCGCTGCTGGAAGGAGCTGTAAGCAGAGCGGCGCACTGAGTGCGGGCGGGACCTGGGCCACCTCCGCTGCCCGCCCCGCCCCGCCCCCGGTTGCGTACCTGGGCAGCTCCTTGACCAGGCTCTGCAGTGCTGACAGCAGTTGGTAGTGCCTCTCCTGTTGCCTGGCCCCGTCCACCGAGTCCTCCAAGGCACCGACGTACCGCTCCATGGCGCTGGCGACCACCAGCCGCCGGCCACAACTACCCGGACCAGTCCCCTTTACGTATGCATTGGGCGCGGTGCGTCGCCCGCGTCTTACGTCTTTCTTGAGCGCGTTGAAACTGCTAGCCAGCGCGCCCCGCCCCTTGCGTCATCCCATACGCCCCGCCTCCCCACCCTTGCGTAAGTTCCCGAAGTTTTTAACGGTCTGGTCTTTGACCCTGGTGCCCTGTCCGCGCGACATTTGAAAGCGAGATTTCACTGCCTTAATATCGCGGCATTTCGAAGAATTCCGACTCCTTTTCACAGAGACTGTGCCGACCAAGGAACCGCTGGAAAGCGCGAATTTTAGGAGTGGGCTCTTGTCTTCCTTCACCAGTGGTCCAAAAGAAGAGGCCATAGTGCCACGGTTCATAGCCACCTCGGCCTCTTGCATCATCTCAGGTCAAGCACTGGGGTAGTTCTGGATTCTGTCTGCGCTCCCCCTCCCGCTCTTGTTTAGAGTGTGATAAATGACAATACTGGAACTATTTGACCAAGACGGTGGAATACTGAATCCCTGTCTGAAGCTGCCCATCCTCCAACCTGAACGGGAGCCACGCTCCCCAGGTTCCTTGTGTTCCAGGTTCCCCCACTCTCCCACGGGCTATGAACCTACTCAGCTGTAGTGCAGGGCACTGAGGGGCTTCTAGCTGGCTGGTGCTGAAGCAACCAAGAACAGCCCCCAGTGTGAAGGGGTGCTGGGGGGGAAGAAAGGCACATGTATGGGGCCAGTTGCATGGGCTGCAGAAGGCTGGGAGAGAATGGATTTGTTCTGAGAGTAGTAGTGGACTCTGAACAGATTTGTGTTTTACAAGTCACCCTCCAGCTGCTGTGGTTGGGAATTGTGTGAAATGGCCCTCTTTCGACTTCGGGGAACTGCGGGAGGAGGGAGGAAGGTTATTGAACCTTCTAGGATTACCCTGAAGTCCCTACATAGTTTCCAGTTTTCTCCAGAATCTATTTCCTCAACCCTGGCCACAGTTTGCTACACCCACTTCCACTCCCATGTACTTATGCTTTTTAGCCTGAATTCAGGAATGGATACAATGAATAATGACAATTGCTAAGGCCATCACTATGGAATACATAGGGAGGGCCATAACCCAGGGATAGATGTATGACTGGAACGTTTTTTTTTTAAATTTTTATTTGATAAACATGGTCTTACAACTAGGAGGGGTTCCTCATCAAACAAGAACAAAAGTGTATTGACAGAACAAGCCGATATTGGTGCCAGACTGTGGTTTCCCCTCTTTGGGTTCCCCATGGTTCCATGTTTCACTTTACTTAAGCCCCTAGTTAATTGGATTTTTCCTGGAAGTTGGAGGTTTCCCTCAGAGTAGATTCCCCCATACTACCTCCCTCTGGTCACCGTGATGTCCTTCCTATTCCCTTCTCCGCTCCCTCGTACCCTAGGAACCTAAGCACAGTTCTCCATGATAAAGTAAGAATTCATATATGTTGAGGTAATTGTTAGGTTAGCCATCAAACGTATTGTTTCCGCTTATATTCTAGCTTCCACAAATGAGAAAACATTTGGCCCTTGAGTCTTTGAGTTTGGGATACTTCACTTAGCAAAAATTTTTCCATCTCCATCCATTTGGCTGCAAATGCCATAATATCATTTATATATGTTCCACAGTTTTTGGATCTATTCATCAAGTGAGGGGCATCTGGATTGGTTCCATAATTTAGCTACAGTAAATTGGGCTGCTATAAACATTGATGAAGCTGTATCTCTATAGTAAGCCAATTCTAGCTCTTTTGGGAAGATACCCAGGAGTGGGATAGCTGGGTCAAAAGGTGGTTCCAGCCCTAATTTTTTGAGGAGTCTTCACACTGCTTTCCAGAGTGGCTGTACCAGTTTGCAGTCCCACCAGCAATGTGACAGTGTTCCTCTTTTCCCCACAGGCTCTCCAGCACCTGTCATTGTTTGTATTCTTCATTTTTGCCACCCTGACCGGAGTGAGGTGAAATCTCAGTGAAGTTTTGATTTGCATTTCTCTTATTGCTAGTGATGTAGAGCATTTTCTCACATGTTTATGGGGTTTTTGGACTTCCTCCGTTGAGAAGCTTCTTTTTAGTTCCATTAGCCCATTTATTTATTGGGTTATTTGTGGTCTTGGTGTTTAATTTTTTAAGTTCTTTGTATATTCTGAATATTAGCCCTCTGTCCGAGGTGTAGCAGGCAAAAAATTTCTCCCATTCTGTAGATTCTCTCTTGAGACTCCTGACTAAATCCTTAGCTGTGTAAAAGCTTTTTAGTTTAATTGTATCCCATGCATTTATTCTTGATTTTACTGCTTGCACCATGGGAGTCTTGTTAAGGCTGTGCTGACCCTTACAAATGACTGGAACTTGTGAGACCCAAGCCTTCAGCTGGCAGCCTGCCCACAGGAGCCAGCTGGGGCTGGGCTTTGGGAAAGGGATTGGGGAAAGTGGGTGACCAATTACTGGGAAGGCACCTGCCTGAGGATGTTGTTTGAGTACACTTTTCATCTGAGCCTCATTTTAATGAAAAATTGCCTAGTAAGATGTGTGTCCATGAAGGGTATCCATGTGAAACTTGGGATATGCACTGGGCAGCCCCATGTGGTAAGGTTTTGGGTTTTGGCAATCTCTTATCTAGCCTCTCATGGGTTCTGGGTTAGCAGGATGGGGGTGGAGGCTGTGAACTGTAGCAGGAGTGGATCAGGTGTAGGTTTTGACAACTGCTTCTCAGCCTTGTTTGGCTGCTGCTTCAGGAAAGCCTTCCAGCACCACTGTAGCTAACTGGAGCCAGCTTCCCCAGCTCAGCAGCACCTCTCGCCTGTGTGAAATGATCAGTGTGTCAGTGAGGAATGGGAATTCTTGGGCCACCTCTGGGAAGACCTGATCTGGAAGAAGGGATTCTGATCCCCTAGAGCCCCACATCCCATGTGTGTGTGTGTGTATGGTGGGGCCACATGGTACTTCATGTTGGGTGGTGGCCTGCTTTTACTCTGTAACTGTTGTGGGGTCTGGTAATCAATGCATAGTGAGACCACCAGAGACCAAAAAAAAAAAAAGAAAAGAAAAGAAAAGAAAGAAAGAAAGAAAAATTTTAATTGGGGGAAAGAGAAGGAACAGAAAAGGGAAGAAACAGGCTGGTGCACCAGAGCCACTGCTCCAAAGCAAAGTTCAGAGAGAGCAGCAGCCCTGAGTGACTCAAGCAGGCTGCTTTTAAAGGAAAATTTTGGCAGGCTTACAAACAGATTTTCAGAAGGGTTCTTTCTCCAAGAGATACAATTAACAAGTTTCAGTTTATCTATTTCAAGTTGTACCTAGCAGGTTAGCGGGGCAGGCTAGGCGGAGAGCCAAACTATCCATATCTGAAACTGGCAGCTTGTGGGAACTCTGGAGGGATGCTTCCCAGAGACAATGACCTTGATTATGTGCAATTATTTTATCTTGGGTATTTCTGTCTATTCAGCACAACTCAATCTTAATTAAATATATTTGTTTTATATCAGAGGGTCTCTACCCTTTTACATAACCACTGTCTGTCTACCTGCTCCACTTGACCTCTTAGAGTCTCTCTGCTAACTGGAGATACTTTGGACTGTTGTGGGATGATGGTGGTGTGCATCAGGGAACTATAGATTTCCTGGTAGGGATTTGGTATGCCTGGGCAAGCACAACTGAGCTTGTGGTACAAAGAGAGAGAGAGAGAGAGAGAGTGTGTATTTGCTTGTATGTAGGCTTCTGGTACAGGTTTTGTTTGAGTCCGTTTGAAAGTTTCATGTTTCTTCATGAGTTTCCCTGTGTCTGGTTGTGTGTCCCATCCTGTGTACGCATGTATTCTTATAGGCCAGGGAGAGAAAGATGTGACCCACTGCTAAACTAAGTCTTTATTGGATGACTATACTCAGCCTAGGCTGCACCAAGACTCCCTCTTACTTAGTTTGTATCATGAGATAATTTCTCATTGTCTTCTTCCCAGGTTCTGAAGAGCTGTGAGGCTCCCTGACCCAGTACCTCAGAACAGAGCTGCAACTGATGAGATTAAACCAAAATCTCAGATGAGATTGCAATCTTAAGTGAGCTTTTTTTTTTTTCTTCCAGGAGTTTAGGGTGTCCCACAACTTATGCTGTTGGGCCCATTTTATTTCCATGTTGTCCTTTTCAGCATATGGTTTGAACATCTGTGATTTAGGTTTCTCTTCCTTTCACTATATAAGTAAAATATTCTCTAGCTTATGTTTCTGTCAAATCAGTCAGGCCTTGGCCACAATGTGGGGCCAGCAGATGTGCAGCAGTCTCTTAGAATATGAGGGACTGCATAGGCTAGGTCAGGGGTAAGAAAGCCCCTGGACACAGCTCTTGCCTAAGTGGTAGTGGTGAGGAACAGGAATCCTCCCACTATACCACCTGCTCAATGTGGGTGATTACCTAGGACCTGGGGATAGTGTATGCTGGATGTTCATGAAGTGTTGGAATGTTGAGGGGCAAGAGGTAGAATTGAAACCAGCTATCTGGTTGGTGCCTTGTTATCAAAAGCTTTTTTTGAGATCAAGTGATCAGCCATTTTAAACTAAAAGTGAACCATCTCCAGCTGAGAATGTGTGCTTGCTAGAGCAAGTTGTTCCTCTGTGAGCCCCTTGACCCTGGTTCACTGAGTTCAATCCCTAGCATGGGGTGGGGTGAAGCTTTATCATAGGTATGTTTGTATAGGAAAAAAAAAACAGTATATATGGGGTTTGGTACTGAGGTTTCAGGCATTCACTGGGAATCTTGGACTGTATCTCAGTTTTACCAGATCATTCCTCTATGTTTGATATATCCTTTTCTCCTCTTCTTGTAAGGACAATTATAGGGAGGGATTAGGGCCTATCCTAATGACCTTATTTTAATTTTATTACCTCTATAAAGAACTTATCTCCAAATACGGGCACGTTCTGAAGTATTCGGCATTAATACTTCAACACATGAATGGGTGGTTTTGGGGAGGACAGTTCAGTCTATAACAGTCAATCAGGGTCACATTGACTATTTGTTTAGCTTGTACCACCTGTCAGGAAAAATTAAATCTTCTCTTGGCCTGAGAGATAGAAGATAAGAAACAAGCCAAGAGAAATGTCCTTCCAGAAGAAAGGAGACCAACTGAAGGTCTAGACTGTGTGACTATGTGGGCCTGATTATAACTTTAGATTAGGGGTGGTCCCCAATGAGGACCGTTGATCTGCCCATGAGTGAAATTCTCTTACTCTAGAAGGCGATGAGCAGAGGACACATTTGAAGATCCTGACCAGTCTTGATGTTTAATGTGGACAATCTGGAGAGGGACCAAGAAAACCTAGAACCCCTGTGTTGCTTGACTATCATCCAATACCTTTTTACCACCCCTCTCCAGGTCTGAGAACCAGTGCAGTAAAGGTTGTAAATCCCAGTGGGAGGGCAGGAGGATGAGATGAGGTGGTACAAAGATGAGATGTATAGCTCCAGCACTGAGGCAGAAAAATAAGAGAGGTAATTTCTTCCTTCCTCCACTTTTAATTCTATTCAGGCCTTCAACATATAGGGTGATCCCCATGCATATTAGGGAGGACAATCTACTGAACTGTACCAATTGATTAAAATGCTAGCATCATTTAGAAATAGCCTATGCTATGATTTGGATATTATTTGTGTCCCCTAGAGGTTCATGTGTTGGAGGCTTGTTCCTCAGTGTGGTGATTTAGGACGTGGTAGGACATTTAGGTGGTGAGAACTAATGGGAGATAATTAGGTCATTGAGGGCTTTGCCCTTGGCAGGAATTAGTGCTGGTTTCATGGAATGAGTTCATTTTCTTGAAAGTGAGTTCATATAAAAGGACAAGGCTGAATCCTGGATCCCTTTCCTGGTTCTTGTCCACAGACATTTTTTTTTTGCACAAATTTTACTAGTGGATTATAGTTATACATTTTGATGCGATTTGTTTTTACATATTTGTACATGCGCACAATATAACAACATAATTTGGCCAGTATTAATCCTGAGGATATCCCCCTCCCTCCCTGCCTTATACCCTTTGGTCCTTTCCTCTGTTGATCTTCCTTTGTTTCTCTTTTTTTTTTATTAGAGCTTTATGGTTATACATAGTTATTGAGTTCATCCTGACAAACTTGTATATGCATGGAAGTTAATTTTGGTTCATGATCCCCCATTTTCCATCTTATATTTCCTTCCTGTCCTTCCTCCCCTCTCTTCTCTTTTGTCTACTCTACTAGACTTCCTTTAGCTCATCTATTAATTTGTATACAGTTGGTTCTTTATGTAATCTGATCCTTCCCTCTTTTGTTTTACTCTAGCTTCTGCATTTGAGAGAAAACATTCAACCTTTAAGTTTTTGAGTTTTGCTAATTTCACATATGCTGACGGTCTCCATTTCATCCAGCGAGCTTGCTGGATAGCTGTGGGCCTGCAAGGTCAGCAGTGACCAGTACAGGACCAGGCTCACATGGCACTCTCCACAGGTGTCTCAACTATGTCCTGGAGGAGCTGAAGCACAATTCGAAGGCTAAGGTAATGGTGGCCTCCCACAATGAGGACACCGTGCATTTCACTTTGCGCAGGTAGATCTTTCTCATCCTGAGCTGTTGGGTTCTTCATGTCTGGGGAGAATTGTCAGCAGCCCAAGGGTCATGGAGCTCACAGCAACCCATCAGGTGCTATATATCATTTTGGGGATAACATCCATGGAACAAGCTGGTGTGGTCTTCAGGCCATCTAGGCGTAGCTGGCATTCTTAGTGCAGTTATTTTAGTTTTTAATATTAATACCTGACTTTTTTTTTTCTTTTAAAAAGAGGGAGAGAGAGAAAGAGAATCAATTATATTTAGTTTTTCATTTGGTGTTTGTTGCTCTAGCACTTCATTGTGTATATGGTGCTGCGATTTGAACCCACATTCTCTGGCATGCCAGGCAAATGCCCTAACCTCTGTACCACTGCTCCAGCCCCTCTCCATTGAATTTTTAATTTGGTTTATTGATTCTTCCATTTCTAGGATTTCTGTTTGTTTTTCAGGATCTCTATCTCTTTATTGTTTGAAGTGGTTTTTCATATTCCTTCCTTCCATCATCTTTTAGCTCGTAGAACAGTTTAAGTATGAATTTTCTAAATTCCTTCTCTGACATTTCTTCCACTGTGCTGTCATCGATGTCCATTGTTAAAGTATTATGGGTGGTTTGGGATGCTTTGTTCCCTTGTTTTTTCATACTGTTTGTATGTCTACCCATTTCTCAGTGTTGTTCTGATTTCTTCTTTTAAGTGAGGACTTACTTTGTGAACTTCTTTTTCTTGTGGGTCCTGGGTTGGTTGGATTTTTGGACAGTACTATTTTAACTCAATGTGTGACCTTTGCTGATCCCAATATCAGCCCTTCTTTAAGAGAAGCTGTTGAGGCCTATTTGCTGTAGTCTCTTCTGTGCCAAGTCTTGTTCTATTCAATCTTTTGAGAACAAAAGTTTGTTGCATCAGTTAAATGCCTGTAATAAAATTCTCTCCACTGTGTCTTTATATATGCTACTTTATTTATTTTTTTTATCAGAGTCCTTTGGAGACCAGGGAATCGCTGCCTAGCTTGATTCTTCCATCTTCCACTCCAAACCATTTACTTTAAAACTGTTCTATTAAATCCCCCAAAGTTTGAATGTTTGAAAATGGGGTATTCTGCCCTTTTATAACTCTCAGCACAGGTATGTATGTTGTCCAGGCAGAGATTTTTGGCAAACATGGCAAACACAACTCAATATCTATATCTCTTCTCATAGAACCATCAATATCCTAAATTCTTGAAGGAAGACCCTGTTAACCAGAGCATTGAACCTCAGACCAGGATAATAGATGACCACCACATCATTCCCCATGCTAAAAGTATAGTGTTTCCCAATGTCAAAATTAGCCTATGCCTGAACAATTTCTACTTATATCACTTTGTCAAACAGGCTAATCACAATGGTGTAGCATATGCTCAGAGAACTTAAAAGGGAGTGAGAAATCATTTTTGGATCAGGTTTCAGGCAAGTCTATATGCAAGCCAGAGTCTGAACTGGGCTGCAGGTCCTTCTCTGTTAATACTGACCTTTAGATGGGCCAAGCAGAAGTTTCTTTTTTTTTTCTTCTTTTTTTTATTAAGAGAATAAAGAGATACAAATGAGAGGGAAACATTATCAAACCATCAATAACCAATGTATATATACATAGTTATCCAGGGGTAATGCCGAAACATGGATGACCACCTTGGGTTTCACCTGTTGCAGTTTCCCCCAGGAGAACTCTTGCGTTAAATGGGTATCTCATGGAGGAATAACATCTGCTTCTGAGATGGTTCCCCTATATTCCCACTCTCCAGTATCCTAGGAGTTCTTCAAATACCCGCTCCCCAACCCCCTCCCCCTCCCTACGCCTCCCAAGTATCCTAGGGAGCCATCCCCATATTATGCTGAGAATCATACAATTTGAAGTTATTGTTAGGTTAGCCGTTTAACCTACTGCTTCTCCATGTATTCTAGCTTCCACAGATGAGAGAAACCATTCAGCCCTTGAGTCTCTGAGATTAGGATACTTCACTTAGCATAATTCTTTTCATCTCCATCCATTTGATATCAAAAGCCATAATATCGTCTTCTCTAATGGCCGAGTAGTATTCCATTGTATATATGTACCATAGTTTTTGTATCCACTCGTTGAGTGAGGGGCATCTGGGTTGGTTCCATAATCTAGCTATAGTAAATTGAGCTGCTATAAACATTGAGGAAGCCACATCACTATAATACGCTGATTCTCTTTTGGGAATATCCCCAGGAGTGGGATAGCTGGGTCATAAGGTGGTTCCATCCTTAATTTTTTGAGGATTCTCCACACTGCTTTCCATAGTGGCGGAACCAGTTTGCAGTCCCACCAGCAGTGTGACAGTGTTCCTCTTTTCCCACAGCCCCTCCAGCATCTGTTATTGTTAGAATTTTTCATTTTTGCCACTCTAACAGGTATGAGGTGGTATCTAATACCTGTTTTGATTTGCATTTCCTTTATAGCTAGTGATGTAGAGCATTTTCTCATATATTTATGGGCTTTCTGGACTTGCACTGGAGAGAAGTTCCTTTTGAGATCTTTAGCCCATTTATTGATTGGATTATTTGTGAGTTTGGACATTAGTTTCTTTAGTTCCCTGTATATTCTGGATATTATCCCTCTGTCGGAGGTGTAGCAGGCAAAAATTTTCTCCCATTCTGTAGGTTCTCTCTTGATGTTCTTGACTAGATCTTTAGCTGTGCAAAAGCTTTTTAGTTTAATTGCATCCCATTCATTTATTCTTGATTTTACAGCTTGAGCCATGGGAGTTTTGTTAAGGAAGTAGCTGCGACTCCTATATGGTGTAGTGATGACCCTACTTCTTTTTCTAGTAAGTTTAAAGTTGTTGGCTTAATATCCAGGTCTTTGATCCATTTTGATTTAATTTTTGTGCAGGGTGAAAGATAAGGATCCAGCTTCAGTTATCTACATATGGCTGTCAAATTTGTCCAGCACCATTTGTTGAACAGGCTATATTTCTTCCACAGTATGCTTTTGCCCCCTTTATCAAATATCAAATAATTAAAGATATGGGGGTTTGTCTCAGGATCTTCTATTCTGTTCCACTGATCTTCGGTTCTGTTTTGATACCAATATCAAGCTGTTTTTACTACTACGGCTCTGTAGTATAATTTCAGGTCGGGGGTTGAGATACTCCCTATTTCTTCCTTTCTATAGAGTAGTGTTTTGGCTAGTCTGGGTCTCCTGTTATTCCATATGAACTGGCGAATTGTTTTTTCTATGTCTGTGAAGAATGCCATAGGTATCTTGATGGGGATTGCATTGAATCTATATAGGGATTTGGGTAGAATGGCCATCTTTATTATATTGATTCCAAGCAGAAGTTTCTTGAAATATTGTTGACCTTTGCTGCCCTTCTGTGCAAGGGATCCTTCCTTTAAATTCCCCAGAGACACTTTAATGTTTACCCACACTAATCATAATTTCTTACAAATGATTTAATTACCATTGCTCCGTTGAAGTGTAAAGTTACAAACAGCTGCTTTTTTGTGAAACCTCTGAGCATATTTTTTCCCCCATATTTTTTAATTGGTGTATTGTAGTTGTACATATTGATGAGATTTGTTGTTACATATTTGTACATGCTCACAATATAACAGTATAGTTTGGCCATTATTATTCTAAAATTCCTCCTTCTCTTCCTCCCACCCTTTGGTCCCTTTCCTCTATTGCTCTCCCTTTGATTTTTAGGATATCCATCCCAACCTTTGTTTTCCTTTTTCCTGTCCAGCTTCCACGTATATATACAACCCTTAATCTTCTGAGTTTGACTTATTTTACTTAACACGATGGTCTCTAGTTCCATCTACTTTCCTGAAAATGCTATAATTTCATTTTTCTTTATGGCTGAATACACCACATTTTCTTTATTCATTCATCTGTTGATAAGTACTTAGGCTGGTTCCATAGTTTGGCTATTGTGAATTGTGGTGCTGTAAACATAGGTATGCATGTGTCACTGTAGTAAGATGACTTTAATTTTTCAGGGTAAATACCAAAAAGTGATATAGCTGGATCATTTGGTGGTTCCAAGCCTAGTCTTTTGAGGTGCCTCCATTCTGATTACTATAGTAGTTATCCTAAAGAACCACTGATAGTATAAAAGTGTGTCTGTGTCTCTTTCTCTGCATCCTCTCTAGAATTTTTTATTATTTGTATTCTTTTTATTTTATTTTTGAACAATCATACACGTTTTTAACAAAATAATATAAAACGTGTATAGTTTCTGGATACTAGATTTACCCCCAGGAGTGCCCCCCCAATTACCCACCTGTATCCTTCCCTTCCCCACAATATCTCTAAAAAAGTATTAGGTTATATAACATTACACCTTATCTGGATTTAACACATGATAATAGACCACCTTTCTGAATGGTCAGAGTCTAGTTTCACCCTCCACAGATGAGTGGAGACATTCGACTCTTGGTTCTCTGGGTTAAGCTGATATTACTAAGCATAATTTCTTCCATAGCCATCCATTTACCTTCAAAGCCTGCAATATCATTGTTTCTAATTGCCATGTAAAATTCCATGGTGTATATGTACCACAGTTTTTGGATCCATTCATCCAGCAAGGGATATCTGGGTTGTTTCCACAGTCTAGCAGTAGTAAATTGAGCTGCTATGAACATAGATATTGCTGTGTCACTATAGTGTGCTGATTCTAAATCCTCCGGAAAGATACTCAGGAGTGGAATGGCAGGATCGTATGGTGGGTTCATCCCTAGTTTTTTGAGGATTCTCCACACAGTCTTCTCGAGGGGCTGTACCAGTCTGCAGCTCTACCAACAGTGTGTTAGTGTCCCTATCTCTCCACAGCCCCTCCAGCATCTATTATTGTTTATTTTCTTCATCTTTGCCATTCTGACTGGCGTAAGGTGATATCTTAAGGTGGTTTTCATTTGCATTTCTCTGATTACTAGTGATTTAGAGCACTTTCTCATGTATTCATTGGCTTGATCAGTGTCCTCTGTTGAGAAGTTTCTATTTAGCTCTTTGGCCCATTTATTAATTGGGCTGTTTGTGTTTTTGTAGTTGAGATTTTTGGGTATTTTGTAGATTCTGGATATGAGTCCCCTGTCAGAGCAATCATAGCCCATGATTCTCTCCATTTCCGTAGGAAACCTCTTGACTCTTTTGATTGTTTCCTTGGCAGTACAAAAGTCTTTTAGCTTTTGGCATCCCATTCACTAATTTTTGACTTTACTTCCTTCACTTTTGGAGACATGTTGAGAAAGTCTTTGCCTACTCCCAAATGCTGAAGTGTAGGACCTAATTTGTCTTCCATCAGTTGCAAGGTAGCTGGTTTAATTCCTAGCTCCTTGATCCATTTTGGTTTGATTCTCATGCAAGGAGAAAGATATGGGTCTAATTTCAACTTTCTGCAAGTGGCTGACCAGTTTGTCCAGCACCATTTGTTGAAGAGGCTGTCACTCTTCCATGTAATATTTTGTCCCCCTTGGTCAAAAACCAGATGTTTAAAGATTTGAGGCTTTGTTTCAGGGTCTTCTATTCTATTCCACTGGTCTTCTTTCCTATCTTGATACCAGTACCATGCTGTCTTTGTTACTACGGCTCTATAACATCGCTTTAAATCTGGTATGGCAAAACCGCCTGTTTCATCTTTCTTGCTTAGTAGTGTTTTGGCAATTCTTGGTTTCTTATTGTTCCAAATGAATTTGAGAATTGCTTTTTCTATGTCTGTAAAGAACGACATAGGTATCTTTATAGGGATAGCATTAAATTTATATATAGCTTTTGGTAGAATGGCCATTTTTATTATATTCTGCCTAACCAAGAGCATGGGACATCGTTCCATCTTATTAGGTCGTCTTGGATTTCATTCTTCAATGACCAATAGTTTTCATTGAAGAGATCTTTGATTTCCCTTGTAAGGTTAATTCCCAAGTATTTTATTTTTTTCGAAGATATTTTGAAAGGGACTGATTTCCTGACTTCTTCTTCAGTCCTATTATTATTAGTGTATAGGAAAGCTATTGATTTATGCGTGTTGATCTTGAATCCTGCCACTTTGATAAATCTATTTATGAGTTCAAGCAGTTTACTGATGGAGTTTTTTTTTGGATCTTCTAGATACAGTACCATGTCATCAGCAAAAAGAGAGAGTTTGACTTTCTCTCTTCCTATTTTTATCCCTTTGATTTCTTTCTCTTGCCTAATTGCTCCAGCTAGGGTCTCAAGAACAATATTGAATAAAAGTGGTGAGAGTGGACAGCCTTGTCTTGTTCCTGATTTTAGTGGAAATGCTTTCAGCTTTTCTCTGTTTAGTATTATACTAGCTGAGGGTTTAGCATATATAGCCTTTACAAAGTTCAGAAATGGTCCTTTGAACCCCATCTTCTCTAGAACATAAAAGGGTGCTAGATTTTATCAAAGGCCTTTTCTGCATCCATTGAGATGATCATATGGTTTTTGTCCTTTATTCTGTTTAAGTGGTGAATTACATTAATTGTTTTCATTATGTTGAACCAGCCCTGCATTCCTGGGATGAAGCCCACCTGATCATGATGGATTATTTTCTTGATAAGTTTTTGAATAGTTTGCTAGTACTTTATTAAGGATTTTTCATCCAAGTTCATAAGGGATATTGGTCTGTAGTTTTCTTTTCTTGATGTATCTTTGTCAGGTTTTGGTATCAGAGTTATGGTTGCTTCATAAAAAGTGGATGGAAGATTCCCTCCTTTTCAATTTCTTGAAATAACTTAATAAGGAGAGGTGTTAGTTCCTCCTCAAAAAGTGTGGTAAAAATCAGCGGAGAAGCCATCAGGTCCTGAGCTTTTCTTCTTTGGTAGACTTTTAATTGCTATATGTATTTCAGTGCCTGTGATTGGGCTATTTAGGAATTCAATATCCTCCTGAGTCAATTTAGGGATGTTGTATGTGTCAAGAAATTTATCCATTTCTTCCAATTTATCAAATTTGAAGGAGTATCAAAATATGAGATCAAAATATGATTTTATAATTTGGTGGATTTCCATGAGATTGGTGGTGATCACTCCCTTTTCATTGGAGATTTTATTGATTTGCTTCATTTCTCTCCTTCGTTTGATTAGATTAGCTAAGGGCCTATGTATGTTGTTTATTTTTTCAAAGTACTAACTCTTTGTTTCATCAATTCTTTTTATTGTTTTTTTTTTTTGTTCTCAATTTCATTGATTTCAGCTCTGATCTTGATTATTTCCTGTCTCCTGCTGGCTGTGGGTAGATTGTTCTTCCTTTTGAAGGGCTTTGAGGTGAATCGTCAGCTTATTTGTTTGGGATCTCTCTTCATTTTTAATGTGGGCACCTAGTGCTATATGAATTTTCTCCTTAGGAAAGCTTTCATGCTGTCCCAGAGGTTTCAATATGTTGTGTCTTCATTTTCATTCTCTTCCAAGAATTTTTGGATTACTTTTTTCATGTCTTCTGGGTCCATTCTTCATTTAATAAGGTATTATTCAATCTCCATGAATATGTGTGTTTTCTGTTATGATTATTGCTGTTGATTGCTAGGGTCATAGCATTGTGGTCTGAAAGGATGCACAGGATGATGTCTACTTTTTTATATTTGCTGAGATTATCTTTATGAACCAGAATATGGTCTATTTTGTAAGAGGATCCATGTGCTGCAGAGAAGAAGGTTTATTTCGCTAACTTGGGATGGAAAATTCTATATATATCTATTAAGTCCATTTGGTTTATGGAGTTATTTAGGCTGGAGATTTCTTTATCGATTTTTTGTTTTGATGATCTGTTTAATGGTGACAGCGGAGTGTTGAAGTCTCCCAGTATTATTGTGTTGTGATCCACGAGTGGTTTGATGTCATGAAGTAATTTCTTCACGTAGTTGGGTGCATTGTTTTTTGGAGAGTAAATATTAGCTATGGTTATTTCTTCCTGTTGAAGGGTTCCTTTTAGTTTTAAGTAATGGCCTTCTTTATCTCTTTTGATTGATTTATGTTTGAAATTTACTTTGTCGGATATAAGTATAGTGACACCGGCCTGTTTTCTTGGGCCGTAAGCATGGTGGATTTTTTCCATCCTTTCACCCTTAATCTTTGGATGTCTTTGCCTGTAAGGTAAGTTTCTTGTAAGCAGCATATAGTTGGATTTTGTTTTTTGATCCAGTCTGTAAGTCTGTGTCTTTTGAGTGGTGCATTTAGACCATTCACATTCAGTGTTAAGATAGAAAGAAGTGTGTAATTGAATCGTAGTCATTGTGTCTTATTTAGCTAGTTCTGTGGTTGCCTTGGTTAGTTCTTGCTGGGTGATACTTTCACTGAATTTCTTCAGTTTGTGGGTTTTGGGTATCAATTGCTTGTTCTTGTCTGGAGTATTTCCTTCAGAATTCTTTGTAGAGCAGGTTTTCTGTTGATAAAATCTGCCAGTTTTGTTTTATCATGGAAAGTTTTTATTTCTCCATCAAATTTGAAGCTGAGCTTTGCTGGGTATAGAATTCTAGGCTGCATGTTGTGGTCATTTAGACATTGAAAGATATTATTCCAAGACCTTCTTGCTTCCAGCATCTGGGTTGAAAAGTCTCAGACAATTCTTATTGGCTTGCCTCTGAATGTGATTTGGCATTTCTCCCTTGCTGCTCTTAATATAGTTTCCTAGGTATTCCTGTTGTACATTTTGAATATGATATGTCTTGGTGAGTTTCTCTGTTGATTAGGCCTATTGGGTGTCCTGTAAGCTTCCTGGATGAGCATGTGAGATTCTGTTTTTATGTGGGAAAAGTTTTCTTTCACGATCTCTTTGAGAATATTCCTCATACCATTGATGTGTTTCTCAATTTCTTCTTGCATTCCGATTACTCTCAGATTGTTCCTTCTCATTTCATCCCAAACATTCTTGAAATACTGGTCATGATCTCTTAATTGTTTTTCTTTTTTGGTGTCGATGAGGTCTAGCTTGATCAACCTGTCTTCATTATTGGAAGTTCTTTCTTCAATAGCAGAGGTTCCATTTTCTACTGAAGTTAGTCTGTTATTGAATTTTTGCATGGTCCTTCTCATGTCATTGATTGCAAATTTTAGGTCTGTAACTTCGTTTTTGAGAGAATCTGTTTCATTCATGATAGAGTCTCTCAACTCTTGAGTTTTCTCAGTTATTCTCTTCATTATCTCTTCTTTTAAGTCATTGTTCCTTTTTGTTATCAGCTCATTGATATATTGTTCTAGATTTTCACCCCTATCCCTGGCCAAAGCCCCCTTACCAGGGGAGTTTTGGGATTGATGTGAACCTCTTCGAGTTTGATTCCTCATGTCTGAAGAGATTCCTCTCTCTTATTTGACAGGCGAACCCTTTGTGGAAGCAATACAGGGTTCGGTGGTTCTTTTTCCTGTCTTCTGCCTTAAGGACTAAACTGTTGGATTGGGAGATCTGTCCCAACCCTTACTTGAAATGGGGTTTTGTCAGAAGAGTTGATTTCAAAAGACAACCCACTTTACTCTGAACTATTGGTTACCATTACAGAATTCCAACACCTCATGTGCTAGTAGCAAATTGTCAATATGTACAACCAAAGCTTACAAGAAACAGTAGTAAATTAGTTATTTAGCACAAACTATAATGGACTTTTGAATTCAGCCTATGCAACTAGTGTTAGTGATAATCAATATTTTTGGTGACACTAGTATATTTCTATTACATATGTCAGATTTCAAGAACAAATAAGTGTTACTCAGATTAACAATTACAGCAGTAATATTTATGCAGTCTTAATATTGGGGAGTTGAAGAGAGTTAACTAATTTGGAGTCAGAAAGGGGGGTTAATGCTGGTGAAATTAAGAGAGGAGATTATATATACCAATTATGTACAGTGACAAAGTGGAGGAGGTAAAGAATTTGCTGTAGAAAGAAAAAATACTAAGAGGAAAACATTTGAAGAGAAAAGGAAATTAAAAAGGAAAAAATTTACTAAATTTAAAGAAAAGAAAGAAGTAGAAAAGAAAGTACAAATCCAAAGGGAAGCTAGGATAGCTGTGGCCTAATATAAGAAGGGTAAAAAGAGTTATTACTAATATTTGGGTGATCATTTAAGGGAAGAAGTTATCCCTGAGAATTATGCTTCTCAGATATAAAATATTTCAAATACTATATGCACTGACCAGAATCCTTCTTCTCAAGAATGAGAACAAGGCTAGACAGGATGGATAAGAGGGAATCAGAGAGATGATAAATAGGGAAAAAAGAAAAAGAGAAAGAAACCTAAAAACAGGCTATCAAAACAGGAAGAAATATTATTGTTAAATTTTCCCCTAAAAGAAGAGAGAAAAAAGAAAAAAAGAAAAAAAGGAAGAATAGGGGTTAACCACCCCTTGAAGTTAGCAGAGCAGGGAAATATAAACAGCTAGAGTTTTTATATATCTGAGATCCAGTAAACTCTTCCAGTTATTGCATTGGTACACATCTAGAACATGAAATCAACAGCAAAAAAAGAAAAAAGAATCTTAATAGGAAAACCTTGGAAGTATAGATATTAAGAGTGTCTCTGGTCCTTTCAGGAGTTGGATCTTCTATTTCTGGCTGGATATGAAAGGCTTTATCTTTCATTTGGGGCTTTCAGGGGATCTGAAAGTCAGAAGTCTTATGTTATCAAAGCTCCATTTTCTGGTAGTTGTCAAAATTGACTTCTGTGATCTTAGAGGTGGGGCCAGCAGATCCGTGTGCTTAACAGGGAATGTCCTTCTGTTTATGGTGGAAGTGATTAGCGCTGAGCAATGTTCCCCATTACTCCACTGACCCAAACCCCTTATGAGAAAAGGATTCAGGCTCGGTCCAAGCCTTCTGCTCCTGAGTTGGCCTGTGATCTGCTGCTGGCTCCGGGTGCAGTTTTAAGAGCCTATTTTGCAGACCTATGGAGGGCTGGTCCAGGACAGGGAGTGTGGGTTTAAAGATGGATGCTCTGCTCCCCTACCCTCGCAGCTCCCACACCTGCTTCAGGACCTGAGCCAAGCCTTCTTCTTCCGATTCAGCCTGTGGTCTAGGCTGGCTCCAGACGCAGTTTTAAGAGCTTGCTTTGCAAACCTAAGGAGGTCGTGCCCTGTTTGGGCAGGGAGTGTGAAATCCAACAAGGGGTTAAAAGATGGATGCTCAGCTCCCACACCCTTGCAGCTCCCGAACCTTCTTCTGCAGCGCAGTCTGCTGCTCTGTGTCTCTATGCTGGCAGTTTCCAGACACTATCTTGACGCCAGACAGAGAACAGGCCCGGGAAGTGACTTTGCAAGAGCACTTTCTTTAAAGCACTGTGGGTTTTCTGTGCCAGTATGTTCACAGGCATTGGGTCCCTTCACCCCAGTTGCAGGCGGAATGTAAGCAAGAGACAGCAGCCACAGCTGCTGCCGCTTCTCAGTTGGGTCGGAAAAGAACAGAAATCCCCTGGTTGCTCCTAAGTCACTGCTCCTCAAAAGCACTGAGAAGATTATGACTGGTGATTCATATTGCTAATCCCCCAAACACCTCAAAATACTGGAGAAAAGCTGGAGATTTCCTGTTCAGTCTCGGAGGTGCTGGGGTAGCCTTTTGTCTTCAGATTGCCATCTTGCGACTCTATTATTTGTATTCTTGATGACTACCATTCTGACTAGTGTGAGATGAAGCCTCAGTATTGTTTTGACTTGCATTTCCCTAATTGCTAATGATCTTGAACTTTTTTTCCACATATTTGTTGGCTATTTTTACTTCTTCTTTTGAGAAGGGTCTGTTTCGTTCATTTGCCCATTTATTAATTGCATCATTTGATTTTTTGGTGTAAAGTTTTTTGAGTTCTGTATATTCCATATATTAATTCTCTGTCAGAAGAGCAGCTAGGAAAGATTTTTTCCCTGTTCTGTGGGTTGTCTCTTCATATTCCTTTGTTTCCTTTGCTGTGCGTGTGCTCTTACTTTGATGCTTTAAAATTTATGTTTCTGTTTTCTGTCAAAGTTAAAGACTGTAATGTAGTATAGCCTACCTCCATTTTTAGATCCCCCTCCCACTTTATGATGGTAACTCCTTCCCCTGTGTACACCCACCTCTTTCCGGGGACCCCTTCTGATACTTGCCCTTCTCTTTCCAGTGACCTCTACTGACATATGCTACTTTTTTTCTGGTGACACCCCCTCTCCTAGTCACCACCTATTTCTTCTCTGTTCTTGCCTTTACCTTACTTTAACTGTTCACATAGATTGTACCCCTGAGCTCCTCAGAGCGAAGGGTAGCTTGGTGTCAGGTTGGGGATAAAATCCCTGATTTTCCTGTATGTGTGTGCATTTTTCTTTTTGCCCTTTGGCTAAAGTAAAATTCCTGCCTTGTTCACCCACATCTGAACACATAATTATATTGTTTCTAACAGTGCCCTATTTATTAACTTTTGGCATTATTTCCTGAATTTTAGAGGTACTATCGAGAAAATGCTTGCCTTTGCCTAAAAGTTGGAGTGCTGATCCTGTGTTTTCTTCTAGGAATGCATAATTTGTGGTCTAATCCTAAGGTCTTTGATCCATTTTGAGTTGATTTTGTACAGGGTGAGACATAAGGGTCTAGTTTCATTCTTCTACATATGGATAATAAGTTCTCCTGGTACCATTTGTTAGAAACGCTATCTTTTCTTCAGCGTATGTTTTTGATACCTTTGTCAAGGATCAGATGACTATAGTGTGGGTTCGTCTTTGTGTCTTTTATTTTGTAACATTATTCTATGTCTGTAATTCTGCCAGTACCATGTAATTTTTACTATCCCTCTGTAGTATAATTTGAAATCGGGTATTGTGATACTTCCAGCATTGGTTTTTGGCTTAAAATTACTTTGGCTATTTTGGGTCTTTTATTCTTCCAAATAAAGTTTAGGATTTTTTCCCTAAATCTGTGAAGAATGTCATTGATTTTTAAAATATACTGTTTATTAAGGAGTCAAGTTGTTATACAATCATAAATGCATATAAAGTAACAATATTATATGCATTTGATCCTAATCCATAGTTCCCACACATTGCCCACAGCCTAGTCTCCTGATTGTTCTATATTATGCCCTTATAACAAATATAAATGTCCATTTATATGTGTAAGATTGTGAATTTTCCAGAATTAAATGATTGCATAAATATTATTTGGTTTCTTGGGAAAGTGTTAAAGAGTACATTGTTGATTGTCTCCCTAGATTCTTCCCTATCTTCCTCCCTTTCCCATCCTTCCACCTCTCCCCTCCTTTCTCTTCCCCTATATGTCAATGGTTCCCCTAGATTATGTATTTCTATGTCCTTGGGGGTCCAAAACATAAGGCTGACTACTTTTCACCCAAGCCTGGGTTTTGCTCTAGCTTCCACAAATGAGGGAAAACATTCAACCCTTGTGTCTCTAGCTTTGGCTGACTTTGCTCAGCATGATTTATTCCATTGCCATCCATTTATCCTCTATCCTCACAGGCTGCAATATTGTTGTTTCTAATAACTAAGTAGAACTCCATTGTGTGTGTGTGTGTGTGTGTGTGTGTGTGTGTGTGTCATAGCTTTTGAGTCCATTCATCCAGTGAGGGGAATCTGGGTTGATTCCATAATTTTTTTATTTTATTTTATTTTTGAGCAACCTTACAAGATTTTAACAAAATAATATAAAATGTGTATATATTCTTGATATTGCATTTATTTGATTCCATAATTTAACTATCATAGTTTAAGCTGCTATAAACATTGGTTTTGCTGTGTCCATGTAATGTGCTGATTCTAACTCCTCTGGGAAAAGGAGAGGGGTAGCTGTTTTGTATGGTGGATCCATTCCTAATTTTTTGAGGATTCTCCACACTGCTGTCCACAGTTGCTGTAGCAGTCTGCACTTCCACCAACAGTGTGCTTGTGTTCCTATCTCCCAACAACCACTCCAGCATTTGTATTCTTCATCTTTGCCAGTCAGACAGGAGTGAGGTGAAATCTTAATGCAGTTTTGATTTGCCTTTCTCTGATTGCTAGTGATTTAGAAAACTTTCTCATGTATTCAGTGGCTTGCTTGATTTCCTCTGTTGAGAAGTTTCTGTTTAGCTCTCTGGCCCATTTACTGAATGGATTGTTTGTATTTTTGATATCAAGTTTTTTGAGTAGTTTGTAAATTTTGAATATTAGTCCCCTGTCAGAGGCATAACAAACAGTGATTTTCTCTTATTCTATGGATTCTCTCTTGATAGTTTTGACCAATTCATTGTCTGAGCAAAAGCTTTTTACTTTAATGGCATCCCACTTATTAATTCATGACTTTAATTCTTTTGCATTGGGAGTCTTATTGAGGAAGTCATTGCCTACTCCCATATGTTGTAGTGTTGGTCTTAATTTTTATTGTAGCAGTTGTATGGTAGTTGTTTTAATTCCTAATTCCTTGGTCCATTTTGATTTGATTTTTGTGCAAGGTGAGAAATCAGGATCTTAATTTCATTTTCTTACACATAGCTGTGCAGTTTATACTGCACCATTTGTTGAATAGGCTGTCTCTCCTCCACGTTATGTTTTTGTCAAAGAACAGATGTTTAAAGATTTTGTGGGCTTGTCTCACAGTCTTTCTATTCTGTCCCATTGATCTTCATTCCTGTTTTGATACCAGTACCATACTGTTTTTGTTACTACAGCTCTACAGTATAATTTTAGACTTGGTATTGCAAAACTACCTGTTTCGTTGTTCTTGCTTAGTACTGTTTTGGCTATTCTGGTTTCTTGTTGTTCCAAATAAATTTGAGAATTGCTTTTTCTGTATTTGTAAAGAATGACATTGGTATCTTTTTTATTTTTCTATATTTTATTGGTGCATTATAATTGTTTATAATCGTGGGATTTGTCATTACATATTGATGCAAACACACATCAATATCATTTGGTCAATATCATTCCTCGGTATTTCCCGCTTCTCTCTCTTTTCCTCCCTCTTCCTGGCCCTTTTCTTCTCTCCTGATCTCCCTTCAGTTTTCATGAGATTCCCCCACCTTTCTTTTTCTTTTCTTTTTCTGAATTATTTTAAATAAAATTCATACTTCATTTTGATTTCCTCAGTTTTCACCTAAGTCCCTTTTCTGTTCTTGGACCCTGATCATCATTGTCAGTTCTTCCCTAGGTGATTTTCTCCTATTCTATGGATTCTCTCTTGATAGTTTTGACCAATTCATTGTCTGAGCAAAAACTTTTTACTTTAATGGCATCCCACTTATTAATTCATGACTTTAATTCTTTCACTTTTAGCTGTGACTTTTTCTCAGGATTGCCTTGTTTTTGATGACCTTGAAAGACTTGAAAAATGCTAGTTAGGAATTTTGCAGAATAATGTCTATTCTAATTTTCATTATTATGCTGAGGTTATAGGTTTTGGAGAAGTTGACCACAAAAGGAAACTTAGCATATCAAGGGTACACACTATCAAAATGATTTACTACTGATGATGTTAACTTTGACCACTTCACTGAGGTAGCATTTGTCACATTTGTCCCATGTAACATTACTTCCTGCATCCTATAATGAACTCTTTGGAAAGAGGTCGGTATGCACAGCCCACAGTTAAGGAGTGGAGAATATGCACAATCTTCCTTACC
>PVKS010007734.1:0-71532 GCA_004027875.1 Aplodontia rufa | reverse complement strand
GGTCGTCCTTCCAAAACATGCGTGGAGAGAAGCAGGCACCAAACCCACTCCCTGTGCCACCTTCACGGCACACATGTCACCAAACAAATCAAGTGGGGCCAACAGATCCGTGCTGTTATCTGGCCTAATATTAACCCTTCCCCAAAAACACAGGCTAATTTTCTTGTCCTTGGCTTCTTAAAAGCCTGAAAAATTAAAGTCAAATTCATTTTTTTTTTTTAAGAAAGAGGAACAGTGAAAGAATTTTATTTAGTTTTTCACGTGGCTTTCATTGCTCCAACACTTCATTGTGTACGTGGTACTGGGGTTTGAACCCGCGTCCTCATGTGTGCCAGACAAGCACCATAACCACTGAACTACCGCTCCAGCCCCCAAATTCATTCCATAAAAAACAAAACTTCTGAATGGCAATTTCCAGTCTATAGCAAAAGATGGATACATTTTTAAAATTTTTATTTATTACTTTTGATGCCACAATTCCTCTTTCCAGAACGTAACCTAGTTGGATAAAACCATGCATTTGTAACAGTGATTTCCAACCCTGGAGAGAGAAGATACAGGTTCCTGGACCCCACCTCGGGGAAAGCCTGATTTAATTGGCCTGGTGTGTAGTGGGGCCACCTGTGTTCTGCACTGGGAACTGAGAACTCCTGGTTAAAGACAGAAAACTGGGAACAGCCTGAATACTCAACAGAAGCAGGTGGGGTAGATAAATCTACGGTGATGGGCCACACATGGAATACTGGATCATTCCAAAGTCACGTGGTGTAGAAACTAATTTTCATGAAGCACACACTTAACGACATTAACAGGTATTTAAAATATGCTGTTAAATAGACAAAACAGGTTCTAAGAATGTATTTTAGTATAATCCACTTCAGCCGGGAAGGGGGGATATATATATATATATACATATATATACATATACATATATGTATATATATGTATATATATATATATATCCATATAAATAAAAGGGTAGTCACCGTTTTAAAAAGAAATGGATTCTTTAGCGGAAGAAATGACGTCTGAAGGATCTAAATATGCTTGCTTATTCATCCCACAGTGAACACGAGAACCACACTGTCCCTCCTAAAGTCCACACATGCGCAGGGGGCATTTCTGAGTTTTAAGACTACAGCTCTGGTCACAGAGCCTTCACCCAGGCCCTACCTGCCCAGCTCAACTCACAGCGTTTCCCGGAGCACACGGCTCCCTACCAGCCTTCCCTCTGCGCCACATTCCCTGACAAGTGACCAAGCTTCACGCCCACTGTCCTAAACTCACCTGTGCAGGTGTCAGAGGGAGCTGCTACTCTAACACGACCCAGAAGCAACTGGATTTGCCTCTAAGAAAGAGGACCAACTCACGGGCACTGTCCTGTTGCAGTCCCACCTCACAGCCCAGCTGAGCCATTTGGCTTAAGTCACTGAACAGGGGTGGGGTGGGGACAGGACTGGAACAGACACACCACACCAGCAGCAGGAGTCAGGGCTGAGCTGGGGGCAGAGCAGGCACACCGGTGTGGTGTCTGGAGGCAAAGGAGGCTGGACCACCTGGCTTTAACCTCTGCTGTGCGCCCACATTGTTTTGTTTTTTGTTTTTTGTTTTTTTTTTTAGTTTTCTACTTTATCATAGAGAACGTTACAAACGATACCGATGAAGAGCTGCAAAGAGGGACGCAGGGCGAGGTAGGAGGGGAAGCCTGTGCCACCCTCCAGGGACCTCCACACGTTCAGTTCTCCTGAAGCCCTCGGAGCCCTGTCTTTCCAGGTCTCGATGAAAAGCCTTCAGTTCATAACCAAATGCTCAGTCATCAGCCATCAGTGACCAATTGACCTTCAGACCTGCTTCCTTCCCCAGAGGTCAGGGGAGAGGCTCAAAGTCCCAACCCTCAAGTCCCACCATGGTCCTACAGGTGACCGGCCCTCATCCTGAAGCTACCAGCATGCAAAATGACATCCCTTTGGAGAGTCCAAGGATTTTAGGAGTTGTACACCAGGAAACAAAGATAAAAACCAAATATACACTTCATGATGTCAGGGTCCACCCCCGTTCTTGGAACACAGTCCCCTTACATCAAAAGACTCTGGCATCTTACTGCAACCCTGTTCACTCAGTAGTCAGTGTGTCCATCATCCAGAAGGACTGTCTGCAGGGTGAGGCCACTCAGGCTCAAAACCCCCTCTCCATCCTGCAAACCTCAGGGGTCTCAGTGGACCTATAGCTGCGCCCGATCAGTGCTAGGCATAACTGAGCTCAGAGGCCAGACCACCTCTCGCTCCGAGCCTCTCTGAAGGTGTGAATCTCACGATGGAGTTCTCTGGGTTTACAACCCACTGAGTCAGTTCCTTACCCTCATCTACTCCCACACTTAGACCTACACCACCTCGGTGCCCCCCACCCACTTTTCTGCATCAAAGTTGCCTACAAGAAAGAACAAAGCAGGCTGCAGAGTTCTCAACGGCTTCTTCAGAAGTTTCTGAAACGTAAGACACAAGCAGTGGGGGGCTTAAGACCAAACCTGAGACACGTGAGCGAAGGGCCTGAACACAGAGCACAGCGGACCGTCTGCTCCTGGGCTCCGGCCTCGCACCAACTGGTAGCAATCAGACAGGACACTGAAGCACGCAGGAAATCTAAAATTAGTTTTACTACCTGTGTTGCAGGATTTATGGGATGGTTTAATTGGTAGTTTCAGGACTAAAACCCAAAGTGGGGGAACAAAAACATCTTTTTGGACAAACCTAGCAAGCTCACCTGCAGAGTGGAGGCCCAGTCCACAGGGACAGAGCACACAACCCTATCCTCTCGGGGGCCCAGCACACGCCAGAGCCAAGGACACAGCACTCCCTGTTCCTTCCCATCGAGAGGCAAAACTGTGTTGTGGGGTGGGCCTTGAACAAAACTCAGGTGCATTGAAACACAAAAGGCCCCATTAGCTTCAGCCCCTTCTCTCTCAAATAACAAACAGCACTCCAAAGTCCCGGCAGAGTCCCCCAGCCATCAACACGTCGTCTGCACCCGCTTGTGGCCATGTCCACGTTAGGCTGTTGCATTTTTCACGGCTCTGACCAAAACCCTGGCAAGGAAGAAAAATTGATTTGGGGGCTCACAGTTTTGGAGGTCTCAGTCCACAGGTGAGCGACTCCCTTCTTTGGGGGCCCGAGTGAGGCAGCACGTCACGGAAGAAGAGCGAGGTGGAAGAAATCAGCTCAGGACATGGCACCAAGAAGCAGAGAGAGCGCCCCTCACCGCAGACAAAATATAAACCCCAAAGGCACACCCCCAGGGACACACCTCCTCCAGACACCTGCCTACAGTTATCACCAGCTAATCCCCATCAGAGGCTTAATCACTGATTAGGTTAAACCTCTCTGAACCCAAACTTTTCACCTCTAAGCTTTCTTGCATTGCTTCACATGTGAGCTTTTGGGGGATACCTAGTATCTAAACCCTAATAGAAGGCCCTAGAGAAATCCCCCTAGTCCCCTTTGGCCAACATAAAGAGTAACTAAACTGAGTGTGGAAGCCACACCTGCAGAGCGATTTCAAGATGAGAAATGAACAAGGGGCGAGAGTGTGTGTTGGTTGGTGACGTGGGGAAGGAAGTAGCACCTGCAGGGTGACTCCCAGGTGCCCACGGAAAGCACCCCTACCAGAATGGTGAAGTCAGGGTGGCAAGAGACAGCCCCTCTGCCCAGCTCCTCACGGCCTTCCGTCCCACCCTGCCAACAATCACTGGTGGGGTTTGCTGTCTGCCTGGAGATTCTAAGCCACATGCCCTCTCCAGGTGGTACCCAGGACCTCTGGGGACTGGGAGACACAGCCCTGAATGCCGGTCAGATAGCAGAAGAAGAGGAATGCAGGGCGTGAAAAATAACTGGACTTCGGCCTTGTTGTCATTTGAATGTCCCCCCAAAACTCACACTAAAATGTAATCCACTGTAAGGTATCATGAGAAACTTGATCCAGCCATGGCGCCGTGGAAGCCATCGGAGCAGAGGAGGTCATAGGGTGGGGGCCCCGGGACCTCACCAGCAGCTTAGTAGGAGAGGGCACACCTGCTCAGTCACCACATGGTGTTCTCTGCCATGTCACGATGCAGCAAGAAGCTCTCACCGGTGCCGCTCAGATGCCTGGGCCAAGCTCTGGACTCCCAGCCTCCAGAACTGTGAGCCAAAACCTTCTGCTCTTTGTGAATTACCAGCCTCAGGAATTCTGTGACAGCAACGGAAAAGGCCCAAGCCAGGACTCCAGTGGAAAAGGCGGAGCCATTCATCAGGGAACACTTCTTCTGCAAGCAACCTGACCACACTGGTACCGAGTACAAGCAGCCCTTTCCAAAGGAGCTTCTGTGTATTTCAACGCACCATAGCAAGAAGGGAAGGCATGTTTTGGCTTTTAAAGATCTTACTTTCTCAAAGGGGACTTTGCTTGCCAATGCTCCAGGTCTCTTCCCAGGCCCGGCTTGCCTAGCGCAGGCTTCTATCCGGTGGTTGTTCCTCGGTTCACCAGAGCCTCCCAATGCGTGGTCTGCAGGTTCCCTGCACTGCAGAAGCCCTTGTCAGGAGACTGGCATGCTGTGCCCTCCCCTTCCTAAACAATCAGCAGTGGGGTGACATTCAGAACAACCAGGGTCCTCCTGGAACTTCTTTGGGAATGGTCCAAGAAAGAGTCAAGTTGTCCTGAACTCCAGGCTCTGGAGAAAAGGTCACCACATTATTAACACGATTACTCACTGCAATGACAGCTGCTGAAAGATCTGGGGGGAAGACACGTCAAAAACCAATCCTACTGGGGCTGCAGCCGTGGCTCAGTGGTTACAGTGCTTGCCTGGCATGAGAGAGGATGCAGGTCCCAACCCCAGCACCACGCACAACAGCAAAGTGTCTGGGCAGCAAAAGTCACAGGAAAAACTAAATAAAAAATTGATATTGAGGGGCTGGAGCGGTGGCCCAGCGGTTACAGCACTTGCCTTGCATGTGCAAGTACGCGGGTTCAAATCCCAGCACCACGTACACAATGAAGTGTGTGAGCAACAAAAGTCCATGAGAAACTAAATAAAACTGATTCTGTCTTTCTCTCTCTCACTGTCCCTCTCTCTTTAAAAAAAAAAAATTGATATTGATTCTGTCTTTCTCTCTCGAAAAAAAAAAATCCAATCCTATTAAATAATACGGAGCCAAACAGCGAAACAACTCTGAAAGACCAGGCAGACTCGCTTCCGCTGGGTGATGTGGCCTTCCTGTTGCTATTGACCCTGGTTGATTAGGATCATCAATGTTTCCCAAATTCTAGATTGCTTTCTAGTAAACAGTCCAGAGGAAATCCCCCAGAAAGCACAGAACAGAACCGGGTAAAAATCAAATGCCCAGCTTGTGAGACGCACGCTGAACTTCAACAGGTGCTTGGGTTCATGGCCGGATCTCATCCAGTCTGACCCCGTCTCCAAAAATAAATAAATAAATAATGTGCTTTTGCAACTACACCACCCACCATGAGGACGGTCATATCTTGAGGTTCTTCAGGGATTGCTCAGGGCAAGCATTTAGTAACTTCCAGACCTATGCCCCGGGTGACCATGACATGGCACTTGGTCACTTCTGCTGCTGCATCTTCAGCATTCCAACCACAGTGCACCAACGACTCACGTTAACTCTGCTCTGTAAGAAATGAAAAGCAGATGATACGGAAAGCAGAAAGGAGGGAAGCTTGAAGGAAAAAGAGCTCTTACAATGAATCGCTAGTGGGGTGGAAGCACCACTTACATGCAGGCAACGCAGACAAAAGGAAACCAGGAAAAGGTGCCTTTGGCCACGCCCCACGCAAGGCACAGGGAGCAGCAGGTACAGCCAGGCTCTGCAAAACTGTGCTCAGCAGCCGGGGGACCTCGCACCTCCCGCCAACGGAAGCAAACTCCTTGGTGTTCCAGAAAGGGGGGTACAGGTTGAGCATCCTTAATCCAAGATGCTTAAGACCAGAGGTACTTTGGATTCCAGATATTTTGGGATTTGAGAAGATCTGTATACACATAGCGAGTTAGCTTGGGGCTGGGACCCAAGTCGAAACATGAAAGCGATTTGTTTCAGATGCATCTTGTGCAACCACCTGGAGGTCATTTTCCACGACATTTTGATGCACCTGCTTTTGACCTCCACCTGTCACACGAGGTCGGGTGTGGGACTTTCCGTGTGCAGCATCTCGGAGCTCAAAAGCTTCGAGGTTTGGGAGCACTGCAGAGTTTGAAGTTTTCGATGACGGATGCTCGTTTTCTAGAAAATATTAACACTTCTGTATTTAAACTTGTCTTTGTGCCTTCCACGCTTGCACGAATATTCTTACCATGAAGTTTTTTTCTAGAAGATAGGCGGGCTTTGCCCTAATGCCCCTGGCTTTAAGAGGAGTGGGGGATTTGCTGGGTAGAGGATAAGGAGGAGAAACTCAAATGCAAGAGCTGATTCTTCCCCATCTGCTCAGGTTTCCCTGAACGCGCCTTTCCCTTCACTAGAGTCTGTTTTCCCCGGTGCGCTATTTTTGGTCTCCCTGGTCACTTCTAGTAACTGTGCTCAGCGTGGGCTCCAGGCGTGGGTGGGTTGCTCCACTGAGCCGCACATAGCACCCCCTCTGTCTCTGACTCAGCCGCCTTTTAATGGAAATACGATTTACTGATCATTTTCATAAAAATGTGTGCTGGCAAAGATTTGTTTCACTTGACTGAGGCCCAAGTGTTTTTCTCTTCTGATTGATTTTTGGTTTAAACTCAGCACATCTTTTTTTTGTTATTTGTTTTTTAATATATTCTTATTTTCACTGGAGGGGGAATATCAGTCCAGCTGCGGCGAGCAAGACAGGCCACACGACCTGCATTCATATGTCCAGGGCGATCCGGGAAGTGCCGGGGCGCAAGTCCCACTGTGGCTCTGGAGGAGGCAGGAAGCTGAAGCAGCCCCTCCAGTCTGCTCCCCCTCGAGGGGACGCTGACCTGGCCGGGTCTCAAGTGCCTCTCTCGGCTGCTTTTTCTGCAACTCGAGCGTTTCCGCAGACCATCTGATCCCGCACCCCCATCACTGTGCAAAGCACTGTGTTCGTATGGTGTGTGGTCGACCATTTGCATGTATAATGATGCCCGTTCAGAAACACAAAGAGGAACTGTCCGTTGTCACTTGCTCCATGAATGACTGTTTTCTCAGAAGTCAGAACATCCCCTGGCAAACATCTTTCCCCGCTTAGAATCTCCTCTCCTCCTTTGAATCCTTAGAGGATCACAGAAAGGCACAACTTTTCTCCTACACAGTCAGAATCTCTTTCAAAGTTTAGCACCCGCAGGGTGCATTTAAACTATGCCTTCCCAAGGATGCTAAAGTTGGTTCTGGGTGGATGAAAAAAGTCTTCTTCTCTTTATGTGTTAAGCACAAATGTACCCCAACATATACACACGGAGGCAGGTGCTGTGTAAGCCAGTACACAGTGCATCTGTGTGCCACGTTCTCATGTTGGGAGGGGTGAATAGGAAAATGTCAGAAAATACTCTTTAGGGGACTCTTAAAAAAAAAGGCTGAAAACGTTAATTTAAGTCTAAGAGTAACTGCATTACCAAATATCACTACTAACTTTAGCACCAAGACCTCACATGACATACAGATACTAAGTCGTCTATTCTGATCCATTCAGGATGTCCCCAAAGTCATATCTGCAAGTTGGGCATTGAAAGAGTGATGCTTGGGCTGGAGCAGTGACTCAGCAGTTAAAGAGTTTGCCTGGCATGCACAAGGACACGGGTTCAAACCCCAGCAGCATGTACGCAACAAACGTCAGAACAACGAAAGCCACATGAAAAACTAAATAAAACTGATTCTCTCTCCCTCTCTCTCTCACTGTCCCTCTCTGTTTAAAAAAAAATAATAAATAGATCTATGCCTCAGCTATGTACCCTTTAAATCAAAACCCACATTCACACTGCCTGCTGCTTCAGAAACCAAAGGGCGTTGAGAACAAGAAGCACACACACCCACACAAACACACAGATGAAGAGCTAACACCCTGACGCACACACGCAGCAAACGATCGTACCCATTCAAAACCAGCAGCCCGCTCTCAATGGGAACAAAAGACCTCTGGACATCCTTTCATTCCACACCAAGAGCCCACTACAGCAAACAAGCTCTGCCTTGCTTTCGTCTGCAGCTACAGACTTGCGTATTCCAAAAGGGAAGCACGCACTTAACTTTCTCAACTACACGATACGCAGTTCTTATTTTTTTACTCACTTGAAGCAAAAAATGAAAGTACGTGTTTAATCCTGCTTCCTTTGCCAGTGCAAACGTAACTAATTCTGATCCTCATTTCCACTCATTTCTTCTTTAATCTTCTTTAATCTGAGTTGGGCCAGAATTTACTCTTAACTTTTGGGGAATACACTTTTTTTTTTGGAGCCTGCATTTCCAACAAGGCCAGGCTGCTACGGCTCATGGTCCTGACCCACGCTGGCTGTGTCCTTAGCTGAGAAAGAAACAGGCATCATTCTGCTCGTGATCTGATTGACAAAAGCAGACCAGCATCCCAGAATATACACATAACTTTCAACAACCTTGAAGAGTAATTAATGTAGTGTAGATAGTGAGAGGAATATGTTATCTATCCTAAAAAAAAAATCCCAGACTAGGGCAGATTCATGAATAATTTTTAAAATCAGAAAGTCTGAGAAAATCCCCACTGTCTTAAAAGATTGCTGGGTGCTCATCACGCCTCCCGTGGCCTCCACCTCTGCCACCTCCTTGGGGGGGTCCCTGGTATGGACTTCTGATGGCAGGGACCAAAGAGTACAGGCACCTGCCTCCAGCAAATCCACTCCCATCTCCCCTCATTCCCAGACACAAATTTCCATGAAAACCAGACACAGAGCAGAAAGCAGGGCACGGTATTCCAAAAGCACTTCCTATCTGCAACCTGATTTCATTAGACCCGCCGGCTGGTTTCTTTCTGCCCCCTCGCCCCGCATGTTGGCGGCAGGTGCAACTTTTTTCACTAACACTGATGCTTCAAGTCTGCGCGTCCAAACGCTTCAATCGGAAGAGACCACCACCCTGCTGCAGAGGGAAATCTGTGGGTCAGAGGCTCAGATGACGTTATGAGGTGCCTCCACTGGCTGTCACTTGAGGAGTCACCGAGTCCACCCACAAAGTCCTATAGCATATGAAAGTTGTTCAGCCTGCGGCGGGGAAGAAATCAGCTTACAGTTGTCATTAGCAATCCAAGCTCACTTACACACAACAGTCTCCAAGAGCACATTTTGGTCACTTCACACCCACAACTGCCCAACCTGAGAAGAGGGTGGGGGGCTGGGCAGGCCACCCCTCCCAGTCTGTGCTACCTTCTTGCTCTGCAGCTGAAACAGCACCCATGGGCTGACCCCCGTGCATGGCAGCTGGTCCCAAAGGTCTTCCCCGATGATGCAGCAAATCTGAAGTCCCTGTGCACAGAAGCCATGGGACATTAACCCTCCCTGCAAGCCCCTCGGCCAGTGCAAGGCTCTGGCCGCGGCATGACGCACCTCTTCCCGCAGAGTTGAGCACATGTGGCTTACATCAAGGCGGCCTCGTTCACAGTCACCCTGCGTTTAGACCGCTGGCCTCGCACGTTCTCGTATTTACACACGTTCCCCGAACACAACCCCAAGTGAATTATTTAAAAAGCCTTAATGTGCTTCAGACTTCTCAAATATAATTTAGACTTTAAATTAAATTTGTCCTCCCATGAGAAACTGGGTGGGTTGAAGGCAGCACACAGCAATGCAGTGGGGCTTGGAGCAGAATTAGAGCTGCCTCTGAAAGCCTCCAACCTGGTGGCCCACGTTGGGTGAAACAAGATCAGACCACACCATCCAACTCCTTGCGTACATCTGAAAGCAGATGCGCCTGCTGCGTAGAAGATAACATCTTGCTTTCCCGCTTTCCCGAGATGACTGGACAACGCAGCCTGCCAACCAGCCAAGAGGGGAGATGGGAGACCCAGCGCACAGCAAAGTTCCTAGGTTTGAGCTTGGGTTCGTTTATTTGTTATTGTTTTTTAATAAACCTTCATATTCCTTCTCCATTAATGTTTGGCCACCAATAACTGCATATAAACTGAACTGGGCATAAAATTTGATGTGGCAATTAGAGTCAAGGAGGGCCACAAGCTTTATCTCACAGTTTTTGTTTAGTTTTGTGTAGTTGGTGCCACCCACCAGAATACAGAAACCAGAATAAGGACAGCAAAGTCCCCTTTTTATGCACAAGTGCTAATGGAAATAAGTTTATCTATAAGGAGGCCACAGGCACAAGTTGCTGCAGACCACACGCTGGAACAAGAAACAAATGTCTTCCTCGGGAAAACGCGAATGAGTAAGAATCTGCTGGCGAAGATTTTCCTTTGCACAAAAATTAAATGAAATCTTTAACTTCAAAACAAGCATAGTTAAAAGGGCACGTCATTCACTGGCGCATGGCACACAGTCCACCATTAATAACCAGCGGCGTGTGAGCGATTCGCATTAACTTCCTAAGACTCTGCCGTGAGCTTTAGTTTCCTATAGAAAGGGAAAGGCCCGAAGTGAGAGGCAATTTGTCACTACCAAATTGTGTGACTGTGTCCTCTTACACATTCCTGCTGTAGCAGGACATTTCACGGGATACCAGCACTTTCAGAACGATGATCTTCAAATAATCAATTGCATTATTCTCAAGAAACTTGCAAAAGAAGAAATCTGTCAACGTGCTGGAAATACATTTAAATGGGAGATACTGAATAGTATTTTTATACATAAAGCTGTCACAGCAAGATTCCAACAAAAGCAGCACCCTTTGCGACCAGGCATGCAAAGCTGTCGTCCGAACGCCGATATTTTTATTGTCTTGTAAAAGGACAGTGACTCAGCAGGAACCTGTATGTACACTTGTCCTTCAATTTGAGAGCCACGGGTTTAACGCTGTAGCATTCAATTTCCTACTGCTACAGTATCTGGTTTGATGGAAGTCTTTTGAGACCCAAGGTCACAAAAACTCTACACTGGGGATGAAGTTATAGAGCAGGCTTCAGGGTTTCCTGGCATGTTAAGTGAGAGCCCTGAGCTGAATATTCTAACCATGCACTGTCCCTTGTGGGAGTCCCCAGACCCACAGGCGTTGAGCCCAGGAAGGGGATCGGACTGAGATCTATGGTAACTATAAACAAACCGCCTTCTGGAAAAAACATGGAGTATCTCATCAGTATCTTTACATTAATTACATTTGAAATGATAGGCTACGCTATATAAACTACATTGTTAAAATCGATCTCACCCATTTGTTTGTTTGTTTGTTAATGTGGCTCCTAGAACATTCTAAACCATAAGAGACTCACATCCTGTTCCTTTGCCCAGCTGTGCTGGCACCTTCTGCCGGTCACACCACACAGGACCGGATCCCAGGGTCAGCCTGCCTGGCTCTGTACTGTAACTCCAGGCAAGGGGCTTGGCTCTCCTGAGCCTCACCTTGCTGTTCTGAAAAACGGGGTAACAGAGCGCCTGCCAGAAGGGGCGTGTGAGCGTGACCTGTCTACCCTCCGGGGAAGCAATGTCACCCACATCCTCCACGCCAGCCATCGCACTGCTCCTCTCCGCTCTGCAAGACAGCTTCCTTTCCTATTGGTCAGCTTCACACTTGTGCTGTTGAAATCGGTGTGTAGGCCGATCCTGCCAAAATCCAGGAGGGCTCAGGTGGTCCCTGCACTGTGTGACAGGGCTCATGGCCCAATGCACCCTCGGGGCCTGCCTCCCCTCACCCCGCCTCCCACTGCCCCACCATCCCTGCCTGTCCAGAGCCAAGCCCCCCGCATGGCACAGCTGGATGTGTGCCATGGGCACTTCCAACCTTCCCTTCCCACTGTTCAGATTGCTCAATTCTTATGAAATGGAGTTGTTCACTTATTCTCCACCTCGTCCCCAAAAACCATCCAAGTAAAACCGTGCCATAAGTTCATATAACACAGTGAGGGCCACATGGGCCAGGCATGAAGAGCACGTCTGGGCCGTGCGTTCAGCATCACTATGAATTTTATTACAAATTGGTTTTTGCAATTTGCTTAGGAGTACTCAGAAGTAATTTCTCATGTGGGACATTCTTGCTTAATCACCTGTCTTAGAAAACCGCAAAAACAAATTTGATTTCATCATAAGAGATTAGAACTTCAAGGGCTGGAGCAGTGGCTCAGCAGTTACGGCGCTTGCCCGGCATGCGCAGGTTTCACAGGTTCAAACCCCAGCACCCACAACTAAGTGTCAGAGCAATGAAAGCCATGTGAAAAACTCAATAAAAATTGATTCTCTCTGTCTCTCTCTCTGTCCTTCTCTCTTTAAAAAAAAAAGAGAGAGAGAGATTAGAATTTCAAAACCAGTGCCACGTTGGTTGTCCAATGCTTTCACACTGGTATCTCAAATGTCGATCAATATCTATTGTTTTTTAAGAAAGGACAGCGATAGAGAGAGAGAAACCGAATCAGTTTTATTTAGTTTTCATGTGACCTTCATTGCTCTACCACTTAGCTGTGTAAGTGGTGCTGGGGTTTGAACCTGCATCCTCACTCATACCAGGTAAGCACCACAACCACTGAACCACAGCTCCAGCCCCCATCTCTGTCTGCTTTAATGGTCCAGGCTTTGGGGGTGGTTTCAGAATTCAGGGTAAGTACTGGGAATACACTGATTTAACACACCTTCTCCAAGAAGACCTGCCAAGCTCCCTAGATTTGATCTTTAATGTCATTATTTCTATTTAAAAACCCTGTAGCAAAGTAAATCTCACTGCCAGGTTCAAATGGACTAGAAAGTACCTTTCAATACTGAAGAAGCAAACTTTTCCTCCGCTTTTGCTTATTCTGTCTTCTTGCTGCTGGATCTTGCAATGCTAAAAGAGCAAGCCTTGCATAGGACAAGTTTAAACTTTGCAGTTATAGACTCAGATTTGTAAATCTGGCAGCAGGCTCACATCAGCTTTGTGAGGTTGGGCACAATTTTAATGAGAATCCATTCAAATCAGGAAATCTCAGAATGGTCTTCCACTAGCAATTGCTTTTTTTTTCCCCAAAAAAATGATTTTTAACTTCATTTCCAAATAAAAGAAATCTCAGCTTTGTGATGTGTTTAATCAAAAAGTTCTATATTGAGATGAAAAGTGCGAGTGGTCTGTTTTAACACTCAACTTCCTGGCTCCTGCTTTGTTTATTAGCCACACTCAGCTGAAGGGGTGCAGGTCCCGGGCATTCTGAAGTGCCCCTCATGTGATCCGGGGGTCAAGGGTTTCGCTCCCTAAGGCATGCCATGAGCATCACCCCTGCCACTGGGTCCTCGTTACAGTCCCCTTTGTCTGAACCCTGAGCTCTTCCTTGTTCAAGCGGAATTCCAAACATCAGTTGCACACGGAGGCAGGTGTGAGAGGAATCCCCGTGCCCCTGAAGCTTCCTTGAAAAGGGCGTCCAGCCAGGTCCCCTCTACCCTCATCCTGAGGCAGCTCCAGGTGTGGGCTCCAGGTTCCCCTCCATGCACAATGCAAACTTCCAATCAGTTCGACTGCTTGTGAATCAGAGAATTCACCCTGCTGTCCTCCCCTCGGCCTGCAGCAAAGTGCATGGGACACCAGCAGTGCCATGCAAACTACCTGCGTGCAAGGCATCACGTGTGACTAGAGCAACTCTCAACCCCACTGAACTGGGCAAAATTCTCACCGGGATTACGTAGACTGGGGTGTGTATTTGTAAACGGCCAAGCGGCCCTGTCCCTCAGAAGATCAATCAGTTCATCACTCACGTTCAGAGCGCAGTTTTCCAAGGGTCAACAGGACCCACAAGTATACAGCTCCTAAATGAATTATTAAGAACGGGGACCCTGCTTTGCAATGGAAGCGGGGCCCTCAGTGAAGGCTGAAATCTGCTCTGTCCACCCAAATTATTTAATAAACCAGGCAAATGGGAGGGGCCTCAGGGAGACCCAGGAACCTGCCTGCCCTGGAGGAAGGGTTTCCATTCCCTGGCTCCAGACCCGGAGATGCCCGAGCACCAGGGCTCTCTCCTTCCCCTGCTCTTGGCCCCCAAGCCTGCCACCCCCAGGAACAGTCACTGGCCCTGCAGAGGCTCCCGCAGCAGGTAAAGGCCAGGTCTGTAGTAGAGAAGGGATGACCCAAAATGTCTCTGTTTCTAGCCAGAGAGAAAGGGCAGAGATGGACTGTGGGGCCTCCAGTGCCAAGGTGACAGCAGCTCCTACAGATGCAAAACTTCAGTGACGGGACCCCGCAGAGCTGTCCTGTGTCCCTGGACAATCAGCCACTGAGGACTGCCTGGACTTCAGGGATCCACACCCCAAAAGAACAGAACTTTCCCACTGCCCATTCCAATTCACTTCGTTATATCAAGGCCATAAGCAGGGAACATGCTTAGGACGGCCTTGGGTCTTCCTCCGTGTGCAGAAGGGCACAGAACTTGGTGCTCACTCTGTTCAGATGGGAAGGTGCTCAGCAGCAGCTGAACCCACCCCACAATGCAGCCAGCAGCAAGGCACAAGCCAATGCCTCCCCAAGGTCACAGAAAGACATGCACACCCCAACATCATCCTTCCTTTACTACCAAACTCGAAACACTTCAGTGAACCCCAACAACCCGCAGCCCATTTCCACTCAGGTCAGGAAAAGGGAATCTCTCCATCAGGGCAGGGATAACTCAAAAACAGGGCGGCAAGGGCGCATCTCTGACCAAGGCTTTGCTCCTTTCCTGCCCTGGACTCAAAACCTCGCTGCAAATGCATTTTCTCCACTTTTACGTGAAATTTGGGAATCTCTGCTGAACCGTAAAATCGAGTGAAAAATGAGCATTTCCTATTTTAAAAATGCATTGTAGACTTCCTGTTTTCCATTCTGGTCATTGGAAGACACTTTGCAGGAACTATGCTCTGAAGGGAGGATTATTATTAGGATATTATTATTCCTAAAAGGAATTTGAGACAAGAACACAAATAGAATTCTCTTTTTCACTAAAAAGTTCAAAATGATAGGTTATATTTGAAAAGGAGGCAGCTACAGAGATAGGGTTTTATTGTTTGTTGTTGTTGTTGTTTGTGTACTAGGGATTGAACCCCGGGGGTGCTTTACCACTGAGCCACATCCCCAGCCCTGTTTTCTTTTGGTTTTGGTTTTGAGGCAGGGTCTCTCTAAGTTGCTTAGGGTCTCACTAAGTTGCTGAGGCTGGCTTCGAACTTGAGATCCTCCTGCCTAGGCCTCCCAAGTCACTGGGATTACAGGTGGGCACCAGCACTCCGGGCCAGCCTAGGTTTTAGAGACTTTTAGACAGGCTAACAGTTTATCCTAAGTCAGATCTGGTCTATTTCTCTGGGGTCATGATTTAAAAGTGGCAAATTAATTCAAATGGCCTATTTTACAAACTTCATGAAAATGTCTGCTTTCGCATACCACTCTTTTTGCACAGGACAAAGTCACACAACTGAACCTCTGCACACGCTTCAGAACACACACTGAGTCAAAGTACCGGAACCCTTACTTTCATTGTTAAATTACTGTCTCTCATACACAATCAGGGCCTCCAGATTACAACCTGCCACTCTAAAAATAGAAGAACTTAAAAGTCAATTTAAATCTAGAACTGAGATCCAGAGCTCCATTTTTAGACGCACCCTTTAATTTCGTAGTGTTGTCTACATTTTACTTCCACTTAAATTTAGCAATGTAATTTTAGCTCTCCCGTCTTCGCCACCTTCACTAGGTTTGCCACATTTCCAACACGAAGTACTGAATCCTGTTTCTCTGTAATACTAAAATGTTCGAAATAAAAGTTTAACCTAAAAGGGGACCCCTCCCCACTGCTATTTTGGAAACCTGGTTCACATGATAGTCTAACCACCAAACTCCTCTTATTTATTTCCAGAATAGCTGCCTTGGTCAATCGACGTGAGATGTGCCTTCTACACCAACGCTGCAAAATTTATAACTAATGAATTGACCAATGGAAAGGGAGCTAGAAATGCCACAGAGCCAGGAACCTTAACAAGCTGACAGTTGAATAGTAAACTCCACATGAGTGTCACCAATTACTGCAGTGACTTTCCAAATGCCCCAAAACTCTAGCTCACACTGCTGCCATCCGAGACAAATATCTGAAATCATGCTCTAAATGTTCCACCCTGTCATGTCAGCTCATTTTTCTTACAAATGCTGCTCCTAAGTGTTGAACTGTTTCAAATTCAAGGTGCAGATCATAAGTAAAAGCTGTATTTTGAAGAACTATCTTCCCAGGGAAAACACAGATTCTTACACACAAAGAAGAGGAGGAGGAGGCCTGGTATTCTCCTCCTCACTGAAAAACCCAGAGCAGAAGCAGATGTGGCAAGGAGATGGCAAAAATACCTGCATACGGAGGGAACAACAGCCACCCTGTGCCCAGGTGATGCCTAGCGTCACAAGACTAGATTTTGTTCATGACTGCACTTCTGAGTCAAGTTACAATGTAATCCTGCTTCCCAGCCTCCATGAGCCTGCTTAGGAACCCTCAGGTGCTGATGTCAACATCTCCTGAAGGAAAACATAGGCAGCTTGAGGATGACTCAAGGTGACAGCCTCCCCACCACTCCAGACCCTGCGACTGAGGCTTACCTGCTATAGTTTTTCACTAAGGAACCAACCGGAAAAGATTTTGGAAACATGAGCTCCTCTGTCTTATGCAAAAATAAATTTTCTCTTTTATTTTATTTTTAAGATAACAATTTTGTTCAGAGCTAATATTAATATTCAGGGAAAAAGTGTTGAAAATTTTTATTTCCTATTTACGATATGAAGGATACTTAATATGTATACAATATATGAGACTTTGGACTTGTGTGTAAGCAAAGCCACTTTGACAGCTTGGAAAGAGCTTTTACTTCCTACTTACATATCTGGTATTCCACAGAGATCCTCACTACAAATAAAATATCTGATTTAAAATATCTGATTAAAATTCAACAAGGTTTTCTTTAACCAAAACAAAACATGAAAAGCGGAGGGGGAAATGTTCACTTACAGGACATGCAGTGAAATAACAAATATATGTGAAATAAGGTATCGCAATTCTATCCAGAATTTTTTAAAATACAAGAAGTAATAATAAAGTGTTACAAAAGCGACATCTTTTAGTGTGCTGGAATTTTTATATTTGCTAACAGTTCTCGTAATATAGTTTACCCATTTGCTAGTCTGGTATAATTTCCAAAAGTCATCAGCACAAAATCAAAACTAGGACAACCAAACTTCAAGTGACATTTGTAAAGTGTGCAGGGCCCTGGGTCTTTCTGGACCACTACAAAACTTCACCTATCAGCCCCAAGTGCGTACACCTCACCCTGTTCTCCCTAAAACTGTAATTTCCAAGTTGTGGTTAGCTCATTAATAATTTAACACCCGGTTAGTTAATTTTCTTGGTTGCGTTTTCTTGTAACTCTGTGGCCTCAGGCTCCTGAGGATGAACACTAAGAGCTCCGGCCTGGCTCCTCAGCGGAACAAGCCGCAAGCCCCAGCCAGCAGAGCAAGGGTTAACCCCGGGAATGTGACAGTAGTTCTCCACTTTGGGGCTCAGCTACTCGGAGAGCAGGAAGCCACCCACAAACAGCCCCAATGTCGAATAAATTCTATGCCCGGTGCGTGGCACCCAGGTTAAAATAAAACGTATTTGTACTTGAGTTGAAAGTTCTGAGAAGTAGGGAAGTTACGGAAACACGTGCGATGGGAAATCTGCGCTACAGATGAACGCGTTCCCCCTCGGAAGGACGAACGAAATTATCTTTAGATCAACGAAGAACTGCAGGAAAGGCACATCTGCATCAAAACTGTTCCTCCGTTTCACTGGGCAGCTCAGTCTGCTTTGATGACAGCATTTAAGTCTTTAAAAGAATTAATGCCTCTATGCAGCGCCTTATGTAAAATATCTGTGCAACCTACATTTTGAAACACGATACAGTTTACAGTTAAGGTGGTAAACTGGAAGCGTGGAGTAGGAGCTGGGCTGGAGGGAAAGGAGGTGAAAAGGCAGAGATGGACAGGGGGAGAGGAAAGAGACCCTGCGGGCCAGGTCCCTGGAGCCAGTGCTGAGGAGTGGAGGGCGCCGTCGACGCAGGAGCCACCCACCAGGAGCGACAGGGAGCCCCAACACCTGGCCAAGCGTGGGCTTTAATTCAACCCCGGTTTCCACTCCAGACAAGAACAAATAACCGCCTGCCGGGTGCCCACATGAGGCCCGCCTTTGCCCTCGCCGACCTCTCCACCCGCTCCTCTCCATTCGCCTTTCTCCGTCCGCACCCACCACCGCGCGCGCCTCCGGGAGCCCCAGGCAAAGACGAACTGTCCCTCCCGCCGTCGCACACCCCTGTTCCCGCGCCGTCGGAAGAGCCTGACCGGAGCGCGCCGCGCGGGCCACCAAGCTCCCACCGTACCCTCGTCCAACGCAGCGCAGGCCCCCGGAGGAGCGCGCGGGGCGCGGGACTTACCGCGAGGCAGTGGCCGCCTTCGAGGGAGGGCGTGTCCGCACGTGTGTGTCCGCGCGTGTCCGCGCCCGTGCGTGCCTGGCCGTGCGCGCCGAGCCGGGCCGCACTGACTCGGTCGGCGCCGACGGGCTCAGCCCATGGTGTGGGCGCCGGCCTCGGGGAGGCTCCGGCTCCCGCCAATCGCCGTACAGGGCAGCCGCCCAGACGCGCCACTCGCGACCCGGGAGTGCGCGGCGGGGGCGGGGCGGGGGCGCGCGGGAGGGATGCGAGCGCGTGTCCAGGTGCGACCCGCTGTGGGTGCGCGCGTGGATGTCCGTGTGCACGTGGGTGTTGGTGTGTGCGCGCGCGCGTCCGTGAACCCGGAGGTATTCGTGTGCGCGCGTCCGCGTGCGCGCCCTCCGGTCCGGGAGCGAGGGAGGCGCGGGCAGGTTTGGACGCCCGGCGCCTTACTCGGTTTAGGACGCAGCTGGCTGGCGACTCCGAGGAGAAAGAGGAGGAGGAGGAGCAGAGACGCTGTGGGCCAGAGGACAGAGCCCAGGCCCAGCAGGAGGGGAGTGAGGCTCTGCGAGGAAGGAGGGACGGGGAGGGACGGGCGCTGGGGGAGCGAGGCGCTCGCTCTCCAAAGGCCGAGCCACGGTTTTTTCCCAGCTTGAGTGAAAACATCACGCGCAAAAGTTGAAACATCCCGACAGCAGCAGTTTAACGAGACCTAGGGCTGCCTTTGATGCTAATCAGAATTAAGAAGACGGCGCACGCTGCAAGGAAGAGGAGACGCGGTGCCACCGACGGTAATAAGACCCTGAGTGGACTACCTGCCCCTTCGGGTCCCCGCGCTGGGAGGAGACCCACGCCCCGCGAGGATGCCGGGGTGCGGGGGAGACACCCGGGCCTGACGGATGCACTCGGCGACAGCAACCCTCGGGGAAATGCAGCGCCCTTTCCCAAGAAAGTCTCCAAAAGGTGCAGCCAGAAGTTGGGCTCCTCCGCCTCCAGGGCGCTGTGCTAAGCCTGCTCCAGGGGTTCTGGTTTCTGAGTGAAGTCTGACATCAAAATCGCGCTTACCTGGGTCCGCTTCTCGTCCCTGCTGTCTCTCGGGGCTGTCACCACCGTCCCTGCACAATCTCTAGGAACCCTTCCCAGAGCTCTGTGCACACTCGCCCCATTCCCACCAAGTGAAAACTACCCATCTCCCTCCCTCTCCAAACTTTAACAGCCAAGAATTTCAGCAAACAGCCAGAAAGAAAGCTAAGTCCACCCCCCCCCCATCCCAAGGGAAGGGAAGGAATAAGCGCTCCTTTAATTTGAAAAATAATAATTAAAACTCCCTCAACTTTTAAGGCCGAGCAACATAATCTATTAATTGGTCGCTATTAACATGCAGTTTTATTGACCATAGCACACAGAAGTCTGATTGTGAAGGAGGAGTGTTTTCAATGAAAGTAGAGTTATTTTAGCTGCAGACGTGTTTACATTTCTGTGGTTTAGTCTATAACTTTCTCTTTTTCTTGCTTCAGAATTCTGCTCCATGAAGCAAAGCCCTTAGCTCCCAGACATTCCAAAAAGTCTGCCAAAATAATAGAAAAAAAGAGAGGGAAGAAAAAACACACAGAGACCCCCAAGTCTGGGTCAGCCTGAAGGTTGCTTGTGGGCAACTGAGTGCCCCTCCCCGTACACTTTCCAGTTTCCAAAAAATAAAAATAAAAAAAATAAAGCCTTCAAGGCTCCATTTCCTGTTTGCTAGGGGGAAAAAAATAAAATGGATCTAAGCAGCTAAGTCTAGAAACTGCCTTGTCTAGGATCTATAGGTTCTGAGGGGATCTTTAACCTTAGCGATGCCAAAATGGGCTAATTTGAGAATCTAGGCACGGAAGTGTTTCCCTTTAAGACCACTGCTTTTGTGAAGCTACTTATGTGTTCCTTGAAAATTTCTCTCACAAACAGGCACACCACATGCTTCACATACAAGCCCATGTCTCCATATGTGGCCAAGAGGAGATACCAATAAAAATAAAAACCAGAATGCATATTAAAACCTGAGTAATTAATAATAGGGTTACATCCACCTATACAATATATGTTCCAGTCTGCATTTGCTAAGCTGATGGATTTTATTTCTCTTCAGGTTGAATATATGCTCCCTAGTAACACAGAAATTAAAATATGGCAATTTATATGGTCTTAAAAATATTGGACCCTCCTCTCCCCTAAATGATCAAATGCATATCTTGATTCCTTTCCCCTCCATTCTCCAAATACTTCAGCTCCAGGGTGTTTTACTGTATCTTGATATCTTCCCCTTGGCTTCTAATTTACAAAACTCACACTTAACTGTCAGTGGAGCTCTTGAAAAGAAACACGTTCCAAACTTGCCCAGTGAGAGGGGCCACAGGACAACCCAGCCCTGCTTTCTAATACTTGCTGGGACAACCCAGCAAGCTTTCTCAGTCATCATCACCAGTGCTGAAGATTGTGAACAACATAGGACAGGGCTGAAAGTCGTATTATGTGTGCTAATTGCCAAATGAATGTGTTTTAAGAATAAAGAACTGGGGGCTGGAGCGGTGGTTCAGCGGTTAAAGCATTGCCCGGCATGCGCAAGGACCCAGGTTTGAAATATACAACCAAGCGTCGAGAAACAAAGGCCAGATAGAAAACTCTTTCTCTCTCGAAAAAGAAAGAACTATACTGTGATGGTAGATAGAGCATGATTTCAACAACCCAAGTTGCCGTTGTTGGGAAGGGAAATAATGAACTCAGAAGCTGCAGAATTTTGAAACAGTGTCATTTGTGACTCCCCATTGCTACATCTCTCCCTCGCCCAAAAGTCACCATTCCCTCCCTGACCCACACACGCCATTTACAGTATCTGGTGAAAGGCAAAAGCATATCCTGAGCCTCTTGACAAGGCTGAATTATTTAAGTTTGAAGACTCTCAGAACCCAGAACCCCAGAGTGTTGCGCAGATATTATATCATCTCCTCCTACTGACCGCACCTTGTAGGTGTAGCAGGAAAATTCTTTCTGAGGTTTAATCTGATCCCCATCCATATCTCCTTTAGTCTGCTCCAGGACTGAGGTCGAACAGGAGGAAATGAATAAGTTAATTTGAGAAATCAGTGGAAAACGGGCCACAGAGCCCAACATAGATAGATGTTCCCTGTCTATCTATATTGCAGACAATAGATTCTTCTAATTAAGTTAAAATGCCACTTAAAAGAAATACATTTGTAAAAACACCCCTTGACACATTCTGTTAGAATTAGTACTTTTAAGTGTCTCCTCGCAAGATGGTCTTCTTTCTACATAAAGCTTTGCGGTTGAACTAATTCTTTTTAAGATCCCTTTTATCCAAAAGATGTTTTGGATTAATTTAAGTATTTGTCACTGGATAATGTCAGGCTCTTTTTCAATGAAATGTCCTGTGTGAGTTTGTCACACCTGTTAAATATAAGCCTCCTTTTCTTTTGATATTCTGAGAAGGGCCTTAAAAGGTTTACGTCCTTCAATATGGAGATTTAATTGCTTTACCTATAATAAAAAATAATCCCTATAAAATTCAGATTGTAGATATTTCAAAGCCAAAAGAACTATTGGATTGGGATGTAAAGGTTGCAGTTCAAAAAGTCTCCCACTTTTAATATAACATGCATGGCGTTGTGAGTCATAAAATCCCGGTTATCATTTGGAGGGTCTGGTCTTTGTTGTCCTTGTGTGAGTATGTTTGAGCCTGCTTTATGGCCTAGCGGGTCTGCGTGTGCATGTATTAAATGTGGGAAGGGCAGCAGCAGTAAATGTTCATGACGAAGGCTCAGATCTGTGTTAAGTGAGGTCCTACAGTGAGGTTCCTCCAACTGGCACGTTTGTGTGTATGCTGAGCTCTGAATTAGCAGGAGGCGGTTCTGAGGACAGCCAGAGTTTGACACAGCACATACTGGTCAGACTGCAGCAGCGTCCAGCTGCCTGAGCCCCACACTCTTAGCCCCCATGTGATCAACTGGGACCTTGTTTTCATCATGGAAATGGGTTGAGCAGGGTAAACGGCCCCTGTCCCTTCCACTGCCCTCATGGCAATCATTAGAACTGCCCCAGGGACCCAAGGCATGGAATCGGAGGGAGCAAGCATCAAAACACTGGAGTTAGGTGCCCTACAGTAAGGTCGCTGGTAACCTCTCCCAGCGGCCACCCTCGCTCCATCCCTGACTTCAGCCATTGACTGTCAGTGATCAGCACAGTTAGTCCTGTGTGGGTTTGTTGTTTTGTTTTGTTTTGTTTAAGAGAGAAGGTCAGTGAGAGAGAGAGAAAGAATCAATTTTTATTTAGTTTTTCACATGGCTTTCGTTGCTCTGACACTTAGTTGTGTATGTGGGTGCTGGGGTTTGAATCCTGGTCCTCGCGTATGCCGGGCAAGGGCCAGCCATAACCACCGAGCCACCGCTGCAGCCCCAGTCCTGTGTTTTCTTAGGGGAGTCCCCCACCCACTACCAAGCATTCCTGTCATGCTACCAGCTGCTAAGTTAGCGTTAAGTGTTCTCCCTTCTTCCAGACAAACTAATTCCATGCGGCTCTCCCCTCTGCAGCGTGCCTTCAGCGAACACAGCAGTTCTCAACAACACACGGTGACCACAACTGCTCTGCAAATTGCATACCGCATGAGTTCTATCAACCTACATGATGCACGGAGTAAGCTGATATGAAGCACGCTGCACATCTGTCAGTGAGCTTTGCTGAAGGAAGTTATGCAGAATGGATCCGGAGGTCGTTCAGCTCCTTAACGTGGAATGACCCAGTGTGCGTGCGGATTTGTTCTGGCGTTTCTGAGGATCACAGTTGGACAAGTCATTTTGAGTTTCGTACACTGTGACACTACCTCTCATCAGTGAGCTATTTCATCACATGCGTTTTCATAACAAGACTCCTGGTGACTGAAAGTAGCTGCATTTCAGGAAGTTGAGGTGATGTCTGCTCAGTGAGTTATTTGTACTGATAAAGGCATTGAAATAACAATGCATTGGGGCTGGAATGGCGGCTCAGTGGTTACAGCACTTGCCTGGCATGCAGGAGTTTACAGGTTCAAACCCCAGTACCATGTACACAATGAAGTGTCCAAGCAACAAAGGCCACATGAAAAACTAAATTAAAAAATTGATCCTGTCTCTCTCTCTCACTGTCCCTCTCTCTCTTTTTTTTTTAAGTACATTAATGCATAATGAGTGATTGATTAATGGGGAATCGATTAGAAATTTCACTTCTCAATTGGGGGTGGTGGTGGAGGCGTAGCGTCCCAACTACTCAGGAGGCTGAGGCAGGAAGACTGCTTGAGCTGAGCCCAGGAGTTCAAGGCCACCTGAATAACACAGTGAGACCTGTCTCGAAAGAAAGAAAGAGAGAGAGAGAACCGATACTTCTGTGTGATAAGCGTTTATGTGTACACTTCTTTCTTCCCTCATTCTTTAGAGCAACAAGATCAGTATCCTCCTAGGCAGGGTCCCTTGCTGTCCCATCCTATCTCGGCTGTGGGCAACTGCAGTCTGGCCCCGCCTCAACAAAATCCCCCTCGGAACTTCAGTAATAACGCCGTCTTCTGGGCCCCATCGCAGACCCAGAGACTCAGAATCTCGGGGGGATGGGAAGGCCTTTGGAACTCCCCAGGTGGTTGAATTGGACTTCCAGGGTTGAGGCACAGCTGTTGAAATGACAGTCATTAAACCAGTGAGTCTTCCTCTAATCAGGTATTTCTTGGAAAGTGAATTTTTTTTAAACTTTCTAAACCATTTTTATTTTGAAATAATTTTAGAATTATACAAATAATATTAAGCGTTCCCAAATTCCCTTCACTTAACTTCCCCAAAGGGAAAGTGCATTTTAAAATAAACTTCCTGTCCCTGCAAACGGCCACTTATCCAGAGTCTCCTCTTTCTACCATGTCATTCTTTGCTCAGTCCCAAAGTCCGGTAGCCCTGGAGCCTCTTCCTCGCTGTGTCCCCTTGTCCTTGAAATGACCTTCCCATCTTGGTCACATCATTGAGGTTCCTTTGGATCTGCCATTGAGGAAGCCTTCACCTGCACATTTATCATGAAGACACCGGTGGTGACATGGGCTGGCGAGCCAGTCACGTCTCAAGCCTGGATGTTGGGAGCATCCTTTGGGGTGCCAGCTCGCCACCCTTCCTTGTTCAGAACCTCCTTCTGGACATCGCCTAGGCAGCCCTGAGCCTGATTTGATTCTGCCCTGGATTCTGCTCCTTCCCACCTCTGGGACAGTGCTCACCTCTCCTGACTTTGTCATTCACACATGGGGACTGTGTGCATCTTCAGCTTCCCCGTTAGACAGAGGTTCTTAAGGCATCAGTGTCCTCCTTGATTTTGTTTACAATGATTCCTCCCAAAGAACTGGGTCTTAGAAACTTGCCCTATCTCTGGCCATGGCCTCAGGCCATCCTGACTCCCAGCTCTCCAAGCACCAACTCACCAGTGCCCGAGGGCAGCACCATCTTCCACACCAGATTTGGGAGCCTCGGGACCCTCCCCTGCCAAGGGCTAGAAGGCACGCAGGATGAGAATTTGAAAGCCACCAGCAAGCTTCAACTCTTTCATACTACAGAGGGCAGACTCCACCAGAGACCCTCTTGGCCTTCACCTACCTGCCTGGAGGGGAAGGGTGCTTCGCAGTTATCACAGAAGAAAATCGAGGTGCACCATAGGATCCTGAGGGAGGACGGGAGCGGCATCTCGGGCTCTGCATTAGGTGTGCTTGGCAAGCCCAGGGTGCCCTGCTCAGGGAGCATGCCACGGTGCGGGTGAGAAGGGAGTGCTGTCCCCATCAACGTACAGCTGGGGAGACTGGATTCAGGGGAGGGAGGAGAAAAATCTAGGGAAACCGTGTTCCTGCAGAAGACCAGAAAAGACAAGAGGGAAAGTAAAGAGGAAGGAGCTCTGGGCTTGATGCCCTCTCTGGTCTCTGCCTAGAGCTGCAGAACAGGCGAGGCCAGTGCTCTGGCCAGAGGGCATTTTTGCACCAAACCCCTCATGAGGGCCCTGGAAGCTCCCACACTCCAGAGCCTGGGGTAGAGAGGGCCCTGGGGAATCCTTTGTGGCCTGAAGTTGGAGTTGAGCCCCAGGGCTTCTTGCAGTGAGGTAAGGTCATGGTCAACCTTGTAAATTGGGTAGACAGCATGGCCGAGCCTCTGTGTTTGAGGAAGAGGTGCCAGGAGATGCCAAGGCAGCTCCAGACAAGTTCCACCCCCACAGGCTACAGCTATAAACGCAAACAGGGTGGGTGGCAACCCAGAGGATGAGGGACCTTCCCCAGATGCCCACGCCCACTGTGCCTGAGGCCCTCGTCCCCCACAGGAGACAGAAGCTGCTCCAAGTGTGGTCCCTGGGTCCATACCAGGCTGTGAAATTTGTTACCAATCATGACAAGATAAGTCCAGAAATCAAAAGTAAGTGTGGAAAATCTTCCATAGCAATCTGACAGAAGGGTTTTATGTCTGTTCAACCTAATTATAAAAAATCTGAGTTGGATTTCAGATGTCTTTTTTCATTTCATTTTTCACTAGTAACTTATTTTTCTTGTATCTTACAAAATATCCATTAGCAGTAATATGTCGGAAATTTTAAAGCAAACAGCAAACTGGGTTCGCCATGGAGTTTGAGAAGCATGGCTATAGACCACATCAGTCGCACATGCCCAGCACCATCTCGGGAAGAGAAGCAGGGTAGTTCCTGAGCATTTCATCCAAGGGGGGCCCAGCCCCTCCTCAAGAGGCTATCGATTGTGTCAGACCAAAAACTCGAACCTGGATCTGACCACAAAACCAGCATTTTTCCTGCTAACCAGCAGGTGGGACACAGGAGGAAGCGGAGTCATTGGAAACAGTACCTTCCTCCGCACATGGGAGCTATAGTGTGCACTGAGAATGTGAGTGCTTCACGCAGGCAGTGGGGCCTCTGGGATCTGGGTCCAGATTTCTCTCCAACTTCTCACTCGTCACTTCCTTACACGGATCTCCCATCTACCCAGGATGGCTGCCACCGATCCTTCCTGACTGTACACAGATGGCCATCGTCATTTTTGAAACAGCCAGCACAGCTCTGTAGGGATCCTCTATTTCAACAAACACCCACTGGGTCATTGAGCTTCTGTGTCTTATCCTAAATCTCAGGGTGGACTCTGTGCAGCCCAGCCCACCTCCTGCCACTTAACATGACCGGAAGAGTAGGCTACTTGCCCTGATCTCCCTGGCCTGCCTCTCTGAGTTCTCCCGAGGTGGCATAGACAGTCCCTCCACATGCCCAAGCTTCCCTGTGTAGAGTGCCCATGTCCCTGCCCTCTCTGGAGAAGGCTTTCTCTGGGGTCCCCGGGGCTAGATCAACCTTTGTGCTGGGCTGTCCCCAGTGCCAGGGATTGGTTTCCTAAAGGTGCTCTCCTTGGCCAATGAGGGGAACAGTTGGTGGATCAGTGCCCCGGGTCCCCACGCCCCTGAGTCACCCCTCAGAAGTGCACTCGGCAGAGTTCCTTAGAGGGGTTCCCTGGGATGGAGGGCCCACTCCACCATGGCAGCAGCCAGCTCGTGAATGCTCTCTCTACTGCCTGTGTCTCTTTTCCATCCCCTCACTTTGCCTCCTGAGAGCACCTTCCATATAAACTACCTGAACCCCACTTCTTCTCTGAAACTCTTATTTTTGATGGGAAGCAAAAGAGGAACCATCGCCATGGCCTTTCTGCTGTCCACGAACTTCCAGACCCTCGTCCTGCCATCTCTGGTGCAAGGAGAACAGCCTGTGGACCTGATCTAGGAGTGGACAGGGGCCAGGTGCCTTGGCCATGATTAAACTTTCCATCCTCAAGAGAGCTAACCATGCCAGGACCCAGGAAGTGCTGGAAGTGAGCCTCTGTGGAGCATTGGGCTTTAAGAGATTTGGGGTCTCACCCTAGCTGGGGCAGCTGGTAACGGAGATGTTGGCAGCTCTATCACAGTTTCCCTTAAGACACTCAGAGTTTCCTGCTGTGCCAGAGGCCTTCAGCTCTCCAGCCATCTTCTCCAAGGCAGGCAGGGCCCAGTGCTAACCCCTCATACAGCATCTGATACTCTCCCTTTCTTGAGAACTCACTCATAAGAATTTTAACCAGAGGGCAGAGGAAGAGGGGAGAGAGAAGGACAGCAGCTCAGACGGCACAGTCAGACACTTCCAGGACGACCACAGCGGCCAGTCTGATGGTGCTGCAGAAAGCAAGCCCCGCCCAGCACTGGGCACAGCTTCCAGGGCCACCTGGACCCCTGAGTAAGGAGGACACAGGTGCACACCTGCCTGTGAAGGCCAGAGAGCTGCAAGGAAGCCCTGGAAACAGCAGCTCTGCCAATTCCCCACAGTCTCTCGCACTGAGCAGGGGACGCCTGGTCCCTGTGCTGGGCTCAAGCACTTCCAGCGTGGAACTCGCACATGACGCTAATTATGCTAGTATGTCTGCTGCCAGCCTGAGGAATTCTTGATGGTTGGTCTTGTCTTATTTATCTTGGTACTCTTAGAACCTGGCACATGGGAGATATTGAATAAATGTTTTTTTAAATTGGGTTGAAATGAACTAAATTGGATCTACTTTGGCTTGGATTAAAGTACACTGGAGATAAAAACAAAACAAAATACAGTTTGTGTGAATTGTTTCTCCTCTCTCTATATATATATATATATTTTTTTCTAAGTCAGTCTGTTGAGGCTAACCAACTTGTATAAGTTTCATTGATCAATCAGGTCCAGAGCTCTGCTATCAATAACCATATTCAATAAATGATTCCTAATCATCATCGTGGAAAGACAACCCCAGAACTCAGGACCTCACAGCCCAGTTCCAAGGAAAAGAAAACGTGAACTCTCTCCCAAGTGTTGAGTTTTAAGGGGTGGTTTTCTTGTGCATGTTTCTTCTGGGCCTGTAATCAAGTGCCAAATTGCTAATGAGTAGGTGGGCGTAGCTGTCCCTTCACCCTGGGCGACTGAGATGAAAGCAACACGCTTTTTATGATACACTGTCCCAGAATAAGACACAGCAGCTACACCTTTGCTCCCACCATGCCCCTACTCCCCATCCCCCTGGACCCTGCTGCTCCTGAGTGCTTGCAGAGAACCGTGGGGCGGTGGCCACAGAGCAGAGCGGTTCTGTTGGGCTAAGTTCGCGTTCCATGGGGTCTATCGCTACCCAAGTCACGGGGCCTTTTTTTTTTTTTTTTTAACAATCCTTGGAAATGATCCCAGCTTAAGAATGAACGAAACTCAACATTCTGCCAAATACAACTTTTGAATAATTTAAATGAAAGCTACTCAGTCTTCCGAAAACAACACCAACCCTGTGCTCTCTGATGTAAAAAAAAGAAAAGCGTGCGGGTGAGCTGAACTCGAGCCCAGGCAGATGGCGTGTTTTGCGCAGTGGGCTGCTCTTACAGGGTGGGCAGAAGCAGGCCTGCACCAGCACCGCGGAGGGTCTGTCTCCACCGCCACAGGTTTGGCATATCAAGCACCAAATTTTGCTTGTGGATTGATCTCCAGGTTACATGGTAGCTAAACCCACTGCAGGTTTTCTTGGGGTTTCACATTTCCATATTCTAAGTAGATACTTCAGAGACTGAGCAAGGAGCCAGGTTGCTTGGCCTCACATTGGCCAAAATACACCCTCACTTTTAGAAGCATCTGTGAATGTCACTTGAGGGTAAAGAGAAGGGCGTCTAGACAGCTCCTGAAGAAGATAAAGGTCAATTGAGAAATCGCCTTCCCCGGGAGCCTCCGGCACAGCCCTGCATGGAGAAACACGCCACTGGAGGTCTGCTTTCCCATCCATCTGGGACACTCCGCAGGGACAGGGACAGGATCCCAGAGATCACATGACACACTCAAGACAGCGATGTGCTGGGCTTGGTGTCAGGAGGGTACAACAACAGAGAACTAAATAGCATGTTTGAAGGGAGCTGACTTCCTTACAAGAAAGTTAGGGCGCCTACGCAAGAAACTTCAAAAAGGCTGGATGAGGGAAGCGCGATGGAGAAGAACAGGTTTACTAAAGAGCTCAGCTGCAGGCGAAATCGCTGACGCCAGAAACCAAGGCGGGCTTCCCGTAGGCGGGTCACACGGGGGTTTGTTGCTGTTAGGTTTTTTCAATCTACTGCAGGGGGGTAAGGTACCCACTAGAGAAGCCCACGTTGACTCACGCACAACAATGTGTGCACCATGCCAGGGACCAAGGACAGAAGGTGACAAGGACTCTCGTGGTCATCTCAGGGAGACAGTGCCCTTTCAGAGCCCTGTGGCAAGTGTCATGGAGCAAGAGACTGTGACAATTTCCGAGACCCACTCCTTCAGGTCTGGATGCAAACACAGATGTCGATAAGGTTTGTACGCTCTGTGCAGCCGTTTAATTTTAAGCCAGCTCAAACTACACCTATTTGAGGAGCTACATTTAGGTGATGAAGCAAAACTCAGACAACTCTCATTGATACAAATATTATAAACAAAAAATCACAAGGATGGGGGCTGGAGTGGTGGCTCTCGGTTGCAGTACATGCCTGGCATGTGCAAGGACTCGGTTAGAGCCCCAGCACCAAGTACACAACGAATTGTCAGAGCAACGAAAGCCACGAGAAAAACTAAATGAAATTGATTCTCTCACTCTCTCTCTCTATCACTGTCCCTCTCTCTTAAAAAAAAGAAAAGAAAAGAACACAAGGATGCTGTGTGAATGAGCAGAATTAAATTCAGACAAGTCTTGAAATATAAATTGCATAGGCTAAAGTTGAATTTCATGTTCTAGAAAAAATATTATCTGTACCAAACCTACAAATTGAAATTGAAATCAAAGAAAAAGATTTGCCCAGCACAGAACACATAGGTGGATTTTCCTTCTGTGTTTTGATCCAAGAACTGAGAATTAGACCTGAATTCTGTAATTTAAGACTGTAAGGATAACTTTTCATAGCATTAGTAAAAAGTGCAACCCCTCTGAAGCACTTCGTAATAATTTTAGGAAGAGATAAATTACCTGGGCCAGACACTGTTAGAAAAAAAATCGGGTCTCGGGCTGGAGCGGTGTCTCAATGGTTACGGTGCTTGCCTGGCATGCACAAGTCCGTGAGTTTAAACCTCAGCACCATGTACATAACGAAGTGTCAGAGCAACGAAAGCCACGTGAAAAACTCAATAAAGTTGATTCTCTCTTTCTCTCTCCCTCACTGTCCCTCTCTCTTTAAAAAAAAAAATCAGGTCTCAATTCAGAAGTGACATTTGTCACAGGCCTTTCTACACCCTCTTGGCCCCAAAGTCACCTGAGTGCTTGAGGTTACTCCTGTCCCTTCCTTGCCCTGTCGCCTGCCTTCTCTGCCAGGCAGGGCCAGCGTTCCTTATCTGTAGGACTCATTCCCCCGCTGTTAAGAGTCTCTTGCTGTTTCCCTCAGACAGAGGACATCCCAAAATCACAAGCCTGTGCTCCTTTTTCTCTTTCCCAAAGTCTCTGGAACACCGTTGAGCACAGGAATTTAACAATCACGGTTGGTTGGCTGGGTTGGCGTGTTGGGTTCATAGCCCAGCTGTTGCTAAAGCACTTTTGAAATGGAGATGTGGCACTGCCTGAAGCACACAACGACTACAGCAGTGTGGGTGAATTACCAGCTTTGAAGCATTACAAGTCCCTCTGAGTTCTGATTACATTCAGGCCATCCTGCATGTTTTCAAGAAAAGGCCAGCAGTAGCCCCTGAAGATCTGCACCCTGGTTCTCAGGTGTGAGGACCCTGGAAAACAGGCACACAGGTAGCATTTTGTGCAACACGTCTTTTTTTCCAACAAAACAATATAATATATTTATATTGTGAAAATTAGATTTACCCCCAAGAGCCCCTCCAATTACCCACCCTTATCCCTCCCCTACCCCATACATCTATCTCTACGAATGCCTTAGGTTGTATGACTTTACACCTTTTCCAGATTTAAAGCATGATACTAGACCTCCTTTCTCAGTGGCCAGGGTCTAGCTCCAGCCTCCACAGATGAGTGAAGACATTCGACCCTTGGTTCTCTGGGTTATGGTGATTTCATTCAGCATAATTTCTTCCATACCCATCCATTTACCTTCAAAGGCTGCAATATCATTGTTTCTAATTGCTGAGTAAAACTCCATGGTATATATGTGCCACAGTTTTTGGATCCATTCATCCAGTGAGGGGCATCTGCGTTGGTTCCATAATTTAGCTATTGTAAATTGAGCTGCTGTGAACATAGATTTCGCGGTGTCACTGTAGTGTGCTGATTCTAAATCCCATGGAAAAATACCCAGGAGAGGAATAGCAGGGTTATATGGTGGGCTCACCCCTAGTTTTTTGAGGATTCTCCACACTGGGTAACACATTGCGGCACAAAGGGGAGATTCACAGAGGAGTGGCGTGGGCTTTCGATCCTCTCCTTGTGTATTTGAAGCTTACTTTCGTGAAGCAAGTCCACTGATCCGTCTTGCCTTGTGTCCATGCGAGTTGAAATCCATCTTCCACTCGGTGAGAAGGCAGCATTTTAATGTTGGTGCTCAGGGAACACTTCTGCTTCTTCAGAAGTTACTTCCATCTGTTATTTTTCTACCTGCTAATCACATAGAGAACTGGCTAGTTCAGTGGAAGAAGAAGAGTGTCTCTAAGAGCTGTGCAAGTTTTGGGTGAGATTAAACAAAACAGCTTCCAAAGCCCAAAACAGGAATCCACCCAGCCCTGAAAGGTCAGCCTCCAGGGCCCTCAACCGCCTCTCTGTCCAGCCTCCCATCTTACTAGGAAAGTTCAATAAACTCAGGTGTAATTATGCTTTTTTTTTAACACCTTGACCAGAGAAACAATGGAGAATTCACTCCCCAAGAAGGGAATATATATCAATTCTTTTATTTTTTGTTTCTTTTAAAGAGAGAGGGACAGTGAGAGAGAGAGAGAGAGAGAAACAATTTTTATTGAGTTTTTTATGTGGCCTTCATTGCTCCAAGACTTGTTGTGTACATGGTGCTGGGGTTTGAACCCGTGTACTTGCACATGCCAGGCAACCCCCTTAACCGCCGAGCCACCGCTCCAACCCCAAATTTTTAAAATTAATAAAGGGAATTTGTGCCAAAGGATTTCTGTTTTCTTGTATTAAGGGGACCATAGTTTAACTGGAGTGACCAGTGTGTTCAACAAGACGTGCCCCCAGAAATAGTGACACATTCTTTTACTCCCCCAAATCCGTTCTGTCCAGAAAATGCCCATTTCCAAGTCAGCATAAACAATGGCTTTGTGTGGAAGCTCGGGCCGCTCCCTCCTCTACCTCCAGCCTCTCCCCCTCTCCCCGCCTCTGCACTGAACCACACCTCTCTAGAAATACTCGCTTTGTTAATGAAAACCATATTTAAAAAGAAAGAAAGAAAGAAACAAGTTTGCCTGACCCGCAGAAACGCCTGGACAGTCTTTAATGTCGGTTTGAGACGACACGTGTCTTATGAAGTCTGGGGCCCGGCTTGTCTGGCAGAGAGGGCTCTGTCCCACATCTTTATGAGAAAGAGGGACAAAGCTTCTGTTTTTGGCATTTTATATTGGAGTCTGTTTTAAGCGAGGAGGGAAAAAATAGCAACGTAGAGTCTAGACAGCAGAGATGGGGGTGAAATCTGGAAGCCATTCACCCCAGCAAGGGCAGCGGCCGCCCGTCGGCAGCCGGGATCGCCTTACACTGCCTAATTACACATGAAAAATGTACACATCATTCTCCCAACTGCCTGGAAAAATAGATGCTCACAGGGCACTTTGGGCTGCGGCCACTGAGCCAGTGACGCTCTCGGGATGCGGGGTAGCGTTCGCCATGCATTTCGCAATGAGATTTTATTTTTCCTCTCAGGGAAGTAAGTACGCCTCTCACCTTCCCCCTCCAAAAAGTTATTTTAGTTTGTTTTAAATTTGGCAAATGGACACATTCTTTGAGGACTGTTTAGATGCTAACGTAGGTCAGTGTGAGATGAAATTAGAGGTTCCTATCACGAAGAGGATCTATATATTAAGATGGAGACAATCGCGGTCCCGGGGCTCATTTGGGGGTCTGATTTATGGTTTGTGTCAACTTGTCACGATGATGACTTCTAAATCATTCGCTTGGCCAGCTCATAATCACAGCCCTCTTGCCGGGCATGGTCCTACATTCCGTGCAGGATACGGATATTTTAAAAATCCTTTAATATGTTGTCTTTTTCCAGGAGTTCAAAGCTTTTTTCATGGGTATTAGCATTTGGTTGTGTAGCATTCCTGCGATCTAAGGAAGGGATGAGTAGGAGCCAGGAAGAGAATCTGAAGAGGATGCATATGCAGCTTTGAAGCCGGACTGTCTCCTCCTAAGGAGAAATGAAAGGAGAGGAGAAATTAGACGCCACCCTTCACAAGCGTTAGAGAGCAGCGCTAGCTCTGTGTGTGTGTGTGTGCATGCGCGCATGTGCGTATGTGTGTGCGCATGTGTGTGCATACGGTGGAAACACAGACACAGAGACAGACCTAGAAGAGCAAGACTAGTTTATAAAGTGAGCAGTAAAATCATTTACTGAATTGCCCAAGTTTTCACAGTGGCCAAAATAGTATTTCAAGTCTATACTTTGATGCTCTGTTTGAATTTGATGGGAAAGTTGGTAATCTGTTTTTATGAGTTCAGAATTTGTCCAAGAAAGGCAGGCTCTGTGCAGACCAGGGATTTGGGTGCAAGAAGTGGAGGCGACTTCGTAACTGCTTCCATGTGGGCGGCCTGACCACACAGCCAGGTGAGGGAGGGGTGGATGTGCCCACTCTGAACGGGAACAGAACCTGCAAGCAAGGCTGACTTTGTCATGCTTAGTAGGAGGACCAGGGGCTGCAATGAGGACATTTGGAACCAGTTAGTGGCACACACCTACAATCCCCCTAGAGCTGGGGAGGTTGAGGCAGGAGGATTGCAAGCTTGAGGCTGGTGTTGGCAACTTAGGAAGAACGTGTCTCAAAATAAAAAATAAAAAGGGTTTGGCCAAGGTGATAGAGCAGCCCTGGGCTCGATCCCCAGTGTTGGCCACAGCCTTGGTAGCTGCGGGGAAAGCACGATGCAGGTCAGAGTGCAGATCCAGAGCAGAGAGTGAGGACGCCACACCGAGTGCAGCCCTGCGTCTCTTTCTCTGCTGCTTTTGTTGATGGTCACAGACGGGAAGGTTCCTAGCAGTTAAAACGAGGAAGGACACCCTGGGACTTCAAAATGAAGGTAGCTAGTCTTGAAGGGGTGTTTGGGAAGCAGGGTATTCTGGGAAGTTGTTTCCACCCCCTGAGCAAGAACAGTTGTCTTGGTGAGACTCACTACTTTGAGCAAGTCAGCGAGGTCAGGATGTTCCCTGACCTTAGACCTTGCCTGGGCACCTGTTAGCTTGCTGCTGGCGCCTCTGTCCCACATCCAATACCACCAAAAAAAGAAAGGAAAGAAAGAAAGAAAGAATTGGAAGGTAGGAAGGTAGGATGGAGGGGTGGAGGAATTGGCAGCTAGGCTTGTGCAGTGTGAGGTTTGGGTATGCGATAGCCTGAGGTCCCCTTGCCCGAGTCACAGAGCCCACCTGTGCAAGGTCAAGCAGGAGGCCAGCAGCCCTGGTTTGTAGGCAGCCTTCCCTACCCCAAGCAGAGGCTCCATCGCAGAGGAGCCCTCAACTCTGTGCACATGGACCCTTGATTCTGGGCGTAAGGAGCCCCCATGGCTGCCTGGCGATGCCTGTGAAATGTATCTCAGTGGTTCCCTGCTGTCTATGTGGTGGTCGTTCCAGGAGCCCTGCAGTTCACAAACCCACAGATGCTCAACTCCCTGGCGAACAGTGCAGCTGTGTCTAAGGAAACCCACATGCGTCCTCCTCTTACTTATCTCTCAGGTCCCATATAAGTGCCATGTTCACGCTGAGTCAGGTAGGGATCAATGGGGCGAAGGCGGTCTACACATGTCCAGCGCAGATGCAGCCTAGCTACATGCACCATCCACGCTGGGCTGGATCGACGGTCGGGGAAAGGGAAGGCCAGCAGGACAGGGGCTTTCAAAGCACATCTAAGGCAGGGATATCAGATATCACAAGAGTAAAAAACAATTTGTGAGATGCATACCCTACTTCATTAATTCGTTCAATAAAATGATCTATCCGTGCATCTAGAAGTTATCTTGATATCACAGTCATGAGGACCAAAAGCCACAACCTGAGCTGCCAGCAACACCCATTGCCAAGAAAACAAGTGTGCTTGCGTTGGTCACAAACCCGCAAGTGCTGCTCGTGACAGTGGGGGAGGGGTTGCCTCACCTGTATACCAAAGAAAGGTTCCTTGTCAGTGAAACCACGGTGCAGATGGACTTCTTCCCCTCTCACCCAAGTTCACCAGCACCAGTTTCTAAACCCATGACTTAGGAAAACACTTTTCTTTTTGTTGGTACTGGGGATTGTACGCAGGGGCACTTAACCACTGCGCTGCATCCCCAGTTCCTTTTTTTTTTTTCTTAAGAGAGAGGGACAGTGAGAGAGGGAGAGAGAAAATCAATTTTTACTTAGTTTTTCATGTGGCTGTCATTGCTCCGACACTTCATCGTGTACATGGCGCTGGGGTTTGAACCCGCATGCGTCCTCATGCATTCTGGGCAAGTGCCATAACCACCAAGCCACTGCTCCAGCTCCTAATTTTTTATTTTGAGACTGGGTCTCCCTTAGTTGCTAAGGCTGGCTTTGAACTTGCGATCCTCCTGCCTTGGCCTCCTGGGCTGCTGGGATTGCAAGCATGTACCTCCACACCCAGCAGGAAAACACTTTTGAGTGACAGCCCACTCTTACCTCCACCTGGAAGGGAAAGCACAGAGCCACCTGCGTCAGTCTCCCAGAGAACCAGCCACCAGCATGGCAGCCTCCCATTGCCCTTGGCCTGAGTCCCTGAAGCTCTCGGCCAGGTTGGCTGGCCCTGAACACTACTGCATTTAAATCCTCCCCACCACATCCGATCACTTGCTCACGTGTTCACCAACAGGTGTCCACACGGCACCTCCTGTGTGCCGTGAACAGTACACCCTGGTCACACCAGCAGTGAACAACACATATCCCTGGCTCTTGAGAAACTCTCATACTGGGTGGGTGGAAGAGAGATGAGCCAGAATCAACAAATACAAACTCAGGGTGGGCCAGGCTGTGATGTACACCCTGAGCTAAGACAGGCCGGTGAGGAACCGAGAGGCCATGGAGAGGCACCCTCAGGGACGGCCTGCATAAAGGCACCACGAAGCTGTGCAACTTTGGACTAATTCCTTAAGCTCTCTGGCCCTTAACGCTTATCGTCCACAAATCAGCAATCCTCACTGGGTTGCTGAAGATGTGAGGTCTGGCTGTGGTAAAACTGCTCAACAACGCCTGGGGGACATTGCACACCTTGAAATTTGCCACCTCACTGGGTGTCATCCAAGGAGCCAGAGCTGCAGCTTCCAGGGTGCTCACTCAGAGGCAGACACAGTGAAAGCGAGCCAGCTCTCCAAGCCTCTCCCACAAGAAGGTTTTCTCGTCCAAGAGAGTCAGAGAAGGAACTCCAGCCCCTGGAGGAGGGGAAAGAACGTCACAGAACAGGGATGCGGAGGCGAGCTGGGCTGACTGGCTGTGCTGCTGGGGACGCACACCTGACAGCCAGAGGAATCAGCCCCCAGCCCTCTCTGCACACCCTCCACAGTCCCTCCGCAGTCCCTCCGCAGATCTTAGCAGTGTGAGAGTCTGCTCTGCACCGATCACCCCTTTTTTTCCTGTGCTGTGTTTTATTCTAACACGTATAAGCCTGAATTTAGAAGAAAAAGGAGGAGGAAGAGGAGGAGAAAACAGACGCTAGGTACTAAGATGGCAATGTCCCATTTTTCATAAGATGGCAAATAAAAAATTTCCAAGTTGCATACAAAATACATCATCTGTTTACCTGTAAGAGATTTGCTGTGTTTAACGATGTGTGATTTTCTAGGCGAGGAAGGATGAACGGATTCACCCCAGTGTTGAACCCTGACGCCCCCACCCAGGAGGGGAATGGAAGGAGGTTCTTTCCTCTGCTCTTTATACGCTCCCGACTGGCTGGGGTATTTTTTTTATAAGTCTGAATTTTAGATTTTTTAAACAGGGGTTTAATTGCAGCTGCTGAGGGCGCCGCATGTTTCTGTTTAATCCCAGAAGCGTGGGTTGTTAGAGTTGGAAGAGACAGTGGAGATTCTACCACATTGTTTGACATTTGCCCCTTTCTTTCCTTGCTGGAAGGTGGCTTCTCTCCAGGAAGCATTGGGTACCATGTTGGAAGAGAGCTCGGGAAGCCCAGGAGCGTCCTCCCCAGACCCCGAGTCCTCACAGCCCAACATTTCGTTCCTGGGGCTCTCTTGGCTCAACCCCACAGCGTCAGGACCTCTGCAAGCTGCCCTGGTCCTTCTGCTGCTCTCAGTCAGTCTTAGGGGGTCGCTGTGGCCCAGGAAAGGCTCCCCTTCCCCAAGGTTGTGTAGGCTTGCTGAGGACAGGAGCCGTGGAAGGCTCTGCCCTGGGAGACCAGGCACCGGGAGAGCAGGCGTAATGACGTGGGCGATGGGGGCAGGCAGGGCCCCTACAAAAGGAATCTGCAAACCCTTCAGAGCCACCTGGACCTTCATCCCAGGCTCTTCTCTGCCTCTTAGTTTTCTGATTTACCGGGGTCTTGGCCTTTTTCCATCCTTGGTCACCCGCCTGGAGGTGACCACTTCCTCCACTCCCACCCACATGTTGCCTCCTTTCCCCTCTTTGTCTTCCTTCCCCAAATTCTTCACTGGCCAGGAAATGGAGCAAAGATCCTGGTCTTTGTATATTTTAATATAAAAAATCCTTTTATTTTAATTCTTCAAATTTTAAAGAATGGTTTTTCTAAACCATCTTATGCACTTTTTGAGGCCTAAGGGTTCAGTTCCATCTCTTGTTTAATTTCGTGTAAATCTTAACACATTTTATGTTTTAGAGCCACCCTAGGCTCACAGCACAGCCGGAAGGAGGCACGGAGATTCCTGTGGCCCCGCGTCCGCCCTGCTCGGGCACAGCCACCCCTTATCACAATGGTCCATTTGTCCTGCACTGACTCCTCATCTCACCCAGAGTCCACAGTTGTACTTTCTATGGGTTTGGATGAGTTTTAGCAAGTTTTTAAAATTCCCCAATGGCCCTTCATGGATTTTTAAAATTTTTGTAATTATGATTTGATTTCCCCTTTGATTTTTAATCCACCTTGTTCTAAAATATACCTTTGGTGATTTTTAAAAGATGTATATTTATAACTTTCAAAAGTAATTATTTCTCAGTCATGGCTTAAAGATTCAGTAGAACAATAATGTCTGACATCCGTTACTAAGAATAGGGAAAAGAAAGGAAAACCTAAAAGGAGAAAGGGAAGCTTCAAGGGCACAGGCCCCCCGGGCAGGAATCCTTTGCATGCTATTAGCACCCAGGGTAAAATCATATTTCCCACTTCTCCAGCCGGGAGAACCCCGGGGAGTTGACAGTGGACCGGTGGGGCCTGTGAGCCTTGCTCTGTTTCTCATATACTGTGCTGGGTGGAGGATGTGAAGACCTTCCAGGATTGGTGCACACGAAAGAGAGCACAGAGCGGCTGCAGTGGTGGCTCAGCGGTTGTGGCGCTTGCCTGGCATTTGCAAGGATGTGGGTTCAAATCCCAGCACCATGTACACAGCAAAGTGTTGGAGCAATGAAAGCCACATGAAAAACTAAGTAAAACTGATTCTCTCTCTCACTGTCCCTCTCTCTTTAAATTGGAAAAAAATAAAATATCACATGGCAGAAAACAGACCATAAGACACCAGAAAAAGCTCAGGACAGCTCAGATCAGTCTCGTGTGGGCTTAACCATCTGCCAGCTGCAAGCACACTCTGTGACCAAGACAGGGTAAAATGGGCCAGACTCCTGGAAAGGGTCCTTTGGCATCGACTGAGGCAGGCCAGGTACCACCAATGGTGAACACCACCAGCCCCCAAGATCTCCCCAAGAGGAGAGGGAGAAAGCATCCCTACGGTGGGATGTTTACCCTGCTAGAGAAGAGTCGGTTGACAGAGTGGATGTTCGCAGCGATCTCAGAATTCCCAAAGGCGGACAGCCTCACTGGCAAGCAGAGGTGCCTCTTAGTTTGGGTCAGTTACTGGCAAAATCAGGAATCAAAAGGTGGTGCCAGCCCCTCCAGCCTGATCTGAGCAAGCCACTTTGTGCTGGTGACTGTCAACTTCTTGATTGTCCTGCGAGGCTGTTAGAGGACGTAATTAACAAGGTCCGGTCTAGCAATGACCCACCGTGCCTCCTAAATATACCTTCTTCTATTATTTCGGTTTCCCTGGGGTTGGTAGGTGTAAGAGACGCTGACCAGAGGAACTGAATCACTTCCTGTGGTCATTCCTCTGCCCACGGTGGAGCTATTTTTAACAGTCTGCATAAAGTCATAAATCCAACTCTGGGTGTGGATTTTATTTGTTTAACAAGTGCCCAATAAGTTAAGGTGGGGGTGGAAACAGAAATGGGCAGAATTGAGCCAGTGAGGAGAAAGCTGTAAAATAAAAACTCCTCCGTTCCAAAAAGTCCCGCAATAAGACAATCTTTTTGTAACTTCCTTAGGAAAAATTGTCTAAAGAAAAAAAAAAGAAAAAGAATAATGTTTTTAGAATGACTTCCATGGTAAGTCCCCACTTCCTGTGAAAGAAACCAGCGCTTAAAGCAAGAGACTTCACAGCCAGAATGACCTTTGAAAATTCTTTATCGGTGCTATTTCTTTCCCTCCAAACGTGGTGTCGATGTTTATACAAAATCTGTGAACAAGCAGAGAAGAGATGTGAAATGGTTTACTAAGCAATGTTTGTCTATGGGGCTGGAGCGGTGGCTCAGCAATTAATGCACTTGCCTGGGATGTGCAAGGACCCAAGTTCAAACCCCAGCACTGTGTACAACTAAATGTCAGAGAAACAAAGGCCAGATGGAAAAATAAATAAAAAATAATTCTCTCTTTCTCTATCTCACTGTCCCTCTCTGTCTTAAAAAGAAGAGAAAATGTTTGTCTATGAAGCACAATTTCACTCCAAGGTCAAATGAGGTAGGGTATTAGTTTGCTAGGGCTGCAGTAACAAAAGGGTCTTAAAACAACAGAAATGTATTGTCTGACAGCTCTGGGGACAGAGACCCAGGATCATGGTGGGACAGGTTCAGTTTCTTCTCAGGGCTATGGGGGACAATCTTCTCCACGTTTCCCTCCTTGGTTGGCAAATGGTCTTCTTCCTATGCCTTTTCACATGGTGTCTTCTGTCTGTGTGAATCTGTGTCCACGTTTTTTCTTCTTGTAAGGAAACCAGTTATATTGGACTAGCCCCCTCCCTAACAGCCTCATTCCAACTTTGTTGCTTTTGTAAAGACCTTGTCTCCAAATAAACATGATCTTTGACTTGCACTGCAGTTACGACCTGATAAACTCCCCACAAATTGCAAGTATCATTAGTTAGAATACATTTGCTAGGGGCTGGAGCTGTGGCTCAGCGGTTACAGCGCTTGCCTGGCATGCACGAGGACTCAGGTTCGAATCCCAGCATCACGCACACAAGGAAGTGTCAGAGCAACGAAAACCACATGCAAACTACATATAATTGATTCTCTTTCTTTCTCTCTCACTGTCCCTTGCTCTTTAAAAAAATGTGTTTACTATACCTAGACTGACGCACACCCTAGCTTGGGCTAACGGACCTTGAACATGCTCAGGATGCTTCAGGAGCGCTCTCACGAGCCAGCTAACAGCAAGGGTATTTGGGGTGAAGCATTGGCCATCTCATGGAATGTACTGAATACCTGTATCCGGAAACCCTGGCTGTTGCCCCTCGTGATCTCTGGCTGACCGGGAGCTTTGGTCACAGTGCAGCATCGCGAGACAGGATGCACCGGGTGGCCAGCCTGGTAGAAAATCAACACTCAAAACTGAACCCGCAGTTGCCACTGAGCATCCACCGCATCTGCAGCGCCGTGGAGTAAAGAAGTCTGAGGCTGAGCCATGGTAAACTGGGGCCCGTCTGTGAGGCCACGTTCCGGGGCGCTGGGGATTAGGGCTGTAAGAGCATGGACTCGAGGATGGGATGGGTGGAAACCCTCGGAGCTCAGGCTTCTGTTGTCCTTTGGGTGGGATGCATGCCTGACCCTTCCAGGCGGAGAGAGGAAACCCCACATGTGCTCTGGGCAGGGCGCTGCTCCCGGATCCGCCCACCGTGGCATCATTTTCCAGAGAGCCTCTGGTCTAGGTCCTCTTCCTGTCGACACTGCAGATGCTCCTGACACTGGATTTCAGAAAGACACAGCCTGCACTTGGGGACACTGGCGTGGAACACACGCAGTGCCTTGTAGGACTCGCAACAACTGAGGTCGCGGGCAACTCTCTCTTCTGGTGCCTGGAACAGGGGGAGCGAATCTCTGCCGTCCCGGGGTGGATGGTAGGCATTCTAGGCTTTTTCTTACTTCTGGACTCTTTGACCATCCTCAGCTCTGCCAGAGTAGTGCATGAGCAGCCCTGGGGAACACAGAAATGAAGAAGCACAGGCACGTTCCAGAAACTGCTACCCATGGGCACTGGAAGGGGACTTAGGAATCTCTCACCTGTCATGAAATACTCTTCCTTGGGTTCTTTCCCAGCCATTTGAAGCTGTGAACTAATTCTCAACTCAGAGGATGCTGAACACAGGGGCCTGATTTGGCCGTGACCTTAGTTTGCTGCCACCTGTCCCTGGTGCTCCGGTAGAACACGATCCGTACTCTCTGCCCTCTTCGTTTTAGGTTCTGATTCCTTTCTCTCAGTCCAGGCTAATCCATGTGCACAGCTCAACCCTGGGTCCTCTCTGCTGATGTCACAAAGCTGTTGATTCTGATGTGTCCTAGGGTATGGCCACCATGTGCCGTCTGGGACGTTCCACCAGCTTCTCTCCAAGAGGAATTGGCTTTGTCCCTCTTGAGCGACATCTCATTTAGAGTTAGGATCTTCCTCCTTGCTCTGGCCGGGGGTGGCGGGGAGAGCTGAAGTCCCTGGAGGTCAGAGGGATCATGCTTTACTTCGAGAGGGGCCAAGAGTAGCTCTGCTGTTAAGCCACGCAGGAACACTGTGGCACTTCCTCCTGCCTGTCCTCCGTCCCCTCCCTCCCCCCAGCACCAACTTTAACTCTTTAGCCTTTGGTGCTCAATGTCACACCCCTTCTTCCCAGCTTAGTAGAGCCCAGAGTCCAACTCAGCAAACCCTCCCTAGGCAGGGGCAGGAGGGTGTTGAAAACCCCAGGGAGAGCCAGACTCCCTGTTCCAAAAGCATCATTGAACCACGATGCCCCTCTACTGTGTGCTTAAGGTGAACCCAGTCTTGCGTGACGGAAAGCAAGTTTGAAAATACTTTAGGCATGAAGGATGGATTTGCATGCCATGACCCCTGACGCCTGCTGTCGATTGTCATCCAAGTTACTGATCAGCAAGTGGGGCAGATGCACCTCTGGTCAGAACATGTCACGGTACGCTCACCTTTCAGAGGAGATCCAAGGTGTTGGGAAACCCCTCTTCAGAGACTGCCATGTATACTGTGACGAGAAACTCACAAACAGCAATAGAAAGATGGACTTGGGTGCGGCAAATTGCATTGTGCCCTTCATCATAAATCACAGCATTGACCGCGTCCTCCCAGCACTCCTGTGGCGCCTGCTTTTGAAAAATGAAGACACGAACATGGGTTTCCTCGCAGGTTCTGTGCAAGAAGGCTAAACAGAGATGCGCTGCCTGACTTACATCACACCACGTGTGTAAGACCACGCCTGGTCTCGGCCTTGTGTCCTAAAACCCTCAAGAGCAACAGCTGTCAGCTAAGAATTTGATCTGTGGTCAGCGGCCCACGCGCAGACTGTGGACAGAGGACACAAGACATCCGCTCTCCTTGCGTCTGAATGAAGTCTGGTGACAGTCTTGGCCAGGTGCGCTGTGCGGATGCCCCAGCTCAGCAAGTCCTCAGCAAAGCCCAGCCCCATGCCTCATCTGCTCACCAAAGCTCCCGGAAGACTTTGCAGTCGGATAACAACTTGCTTTGTCTGGTCTCAGGTTCAAGGGCAACCCAGGCCCTCAGACGTGGTGAGTGCCTAGGGGCTGCCTGGCCCCTCCCCTGCCCTGTATCTGAGCCCTGAACCCTGTTCCGCACTGGCTTTGAAGTCCTGACCTCCAGTGGCACTCCACGAAGCCAGGGCCAGGCTGCAGGGTTGGGGCAAGACCAAGGACTGGCTGGCAGCAGCCTGATGTGGCCTGAGGAATCACATCCTCCAGGCCGTGTGGGTCACCCCAGCAGCGACAGCCCCAAGTAAGAATGGCTGCCAGGTCACAATGGGTCACAGAGCCTCTCTACCACAGTAGGAGACCAAGGGGGACATTTTGTAAAAGAAAACATATGAATAGCAAAACAGCTATGGATTAGCCAGGGGAGCAGATGTTTTATTCCAAGCACACAGCTTACCCATCATAGGCTCTCAGAGCAGCCCCACCCTCCCTTCTGGCTTCTTTGGATCAATAATAGGATTCATAATGTTCAGTTTGCTGCCACCAGGGTGCTAAACCGTGAAGATGTGAAGTTGGGGTGCAGCACCCCAACATTCTGCATGGAAAGAGGCGGCTCCAATCCAAAGGACTGAAGGGAGCCCTGGTGTTCATGAATGCCTGTGGTTTTCTGCCTTGACACCATCTGGAGGGCTTGGTCCCAGTTTGACCTCAGCCAGGGGAACAGCCCGGTGCCACCAGCCTCCCAGCCAGGAGTGTGAGTATAGCTGGGATGAGAGTCTCACTGATTGTGGATAAAACGCGTATTGAGTTCTCCCCACGGGCTGAGCCACCCACCAGGGGTGGCAGTAGCTGGCTCTGCAGCCAGGCTCCGCCTGATTCCAGGGTGTGTCTTCGTTGGCCTGGTGGGCAGGCCATAGGCTGGGCTGCTTACACCATAGGCCTGTGTCTTCCCACAGTTTTGGAGGCCAATGTCCAAGATCAAGGTTCAGACAGGCTTGGGGTCCTGGCCAGGGTCTTCCTGCTTGCACAAGGGGTGGGGGAATTAGAGAGAGAGATTGATCTTGAAGATCCTCCTTTAAGGCTGCTGATCCCACCAGACCAGGGACCCCCCTTTATGGCCTCTGCTCTTATTTATTTCACTCCTGCTCACTGCAGGGTGGGGGCAGAGGGGTGTACTGCAGCTTTCCCCAAAGGCTGGGTGGGGAGCAGAGGGACCTCATCTCACCTCAGTTAGCATGGCTGCTATCACAACAGCAAAAAGTAACATGCTCACAAGGACGTGGAGAAAAGGCAGCCCTCGCTCGCTGTTGGTGGGAACGGAACTTTGTACAGCGGTTATGGTAAAATGTTCCCGAAAGTTAAAAACAGAACTTCCACGTGACCCTACCGGGTGCTTGTCCAAAGGAGATGAGAGCATTAAGTCAAAGGAACAGCTGCACTCCTGTGATCCTTGCAGCCAAGGTACAGGATCGACCTAGGTGTCCGTCCCCTGACGGACGGACGGACGAAGAATCTGCGGCCTCTTCACAGCGGAGTACTAGTCAGCCATGATAAAGAACCGGATCCTGTTGTCTGGGACAACGTGAATGAACCTGGAGGACGCCAGGCACAGAAAGGCACATACCGCATGGTGTCACTCAGACGTGGAATCCAGGAAAGCCAATCTCACACAAGCACAGAGCAGAAAAGTAGATCCCAGAGGCAGGGGAAGGCAGAGGGGAAGAGGTGATGCTGAGAGATTGGTCAGCAGGCACAAAATTGCAGCGAGAGGAGAGGAGTAAATTCTCCAGCACGGTAAGGTGACCATAGTTTACAACATCAGTGTGTTCATTTCAAAGTAACCAGGTCGCAAGGTTGAAGATTCTCACCACAAAGAAATGCAGGAGCTTTGAGGCGATGCACGTGACAATCACCCTGATTTGACTATTACTGTATCTATGTGCATATCAAAATATTCTACTGTGCCTAATGGACATGTACAGTTATTTAGTGTCAATTAAAAATAAAATTAAGCTAGAAAAACAAAGAATATGCCTCTAAGGGAGCCGCCACACTGAAGGAAGAAAGACAAGTAAATATGAGCTGGAATGGTGCTCACCTGTGGTCCCAGCAGCTCGGGAGGCTAAGGCAGGAGGATGGCAAGTTCAAAGCCAGCCTCAGCAAATAAGCGAGGCCCTAAGCAACTTGGCAAGACCCTGTCTCAAAATTTAAAATTGAAAAAGGACTGTGGGGGGGTTGGGGTTGGGGATTTAGCTCAGTGGCAGAGCGCTCGCCTAGCATGCGCAAGGCCCCGAGTTCAGTCCTCAGCCCTGAAAAAAAAAAAAAAGGGACTGCTGCTCAGTGGTTAGGCACTGCTGTGTTCAATCCCTGGTGAAAAAAAGAAAAAGACAGAAAAAGAGACAGAAATAAACACGGAAATGAGAAAAAGATAGGACATGGTGCTTCTGACAGTGCTGGCAAGCGGCTTTTCACTGGTGGTCAACTTTACACTGGTTTTTAAATAATCTGGCCTGCAGTTTCTTACAGGAAGGCTTTTTTCTATTCCTTCATTAAACTTTGCCCAAAGTTTGTTGAGTACTCTTCAATTTCCAGAAAAGTGACGTCCTGAGACTTGGGACTCCCTGTCCCTATCTGCAGAACCTGAACAGCGTTCCTGCTACAGTGTCACTCCTGTGTGCCACCAGCCATGGGTGCGTGAGCTGGGTTTGAACAGAAAAGGGAGGAGAATTAGAAAGGGAGACGGTGTCACTACGGTGCATTATGACAAAGCAGCAATTGATTCTTTCTTCTCTGTCATTTTAACACGTGGATCTCTACTACTCCCCAGATTTGTTGCTCTGGAAAAAAAAAAAGTTCCCTAAGGAGAAAAGACACCGGTGGGTACAGTCATTACAAATTTGACATTTCTAAACTGGGCTTGACAGTGGAACTTTGAAAATATTTATCTATCAGAAAATAGTTTCAGCCGTGGGCAATTTGGTGAAAAGGTTTCGTTGATGGAAAAACCATAACTCAGTGTGACTCGCTCTAATGTAAGAGGTTCTTGAAGGCCACAGGATCACCAGCGTTTCCAGCAACCTGGAAAATTCAGACCAGCTTGGAAAAATAACAGGGGGTTGAGCTAGGTAGCCAAAGCGCTGTGAAGGATCAGATAAATTTATGTGCTTTAGAGACTTGGGTTTTAATATTAAATTATAATCAGAAGCAATGTTCAGGCTAAGCATTTAAGCAGGACTCTCTGCCTACCCCCGTTCTCCTCCTCCTCCAAAAAATTTCAAGATAATTGACCAAAATGAGATGTTCTGCTGTATCTCCAACCAGTTCCCTCCCACTGCCATTCCGCAACAAAAATATGTGTTTCTCCAGCTCCTTCACATAGCAGAGAAGGCCTCTGCTCAGGGGCGCTGGCCTGTGTCTCAGGACTTTTGTGTGGCTTCCAAGCTCAAGGCAACGACCTGCCGTCTTGGCCACACTCAGAATATCTGTGGTCTACACAGCCTGTGGATGGATGAGCCGATCCCCGGCTGCCCCGCACAGCTCCTCCCACGGGCACTGCCTGTCTGAGGCCTCCCTCCAGCCAGAGTGGCTGAGCCACTGATTCAGCCTCTGGATGTGGAAGTCGCCTGGGCCACTTGAAGGGCTGAGGCCGTTTCATGAACAGCCTGTTTCTCCTGCAATTGCCCTAAAACTGTCTTGTGGACACAATCAAGTTCTCCACCTTTTCCCTGTAGTCATACCAAAATCAAAGAAAGCAACCCCCTAACAAACAAGAAAACCATCAGCAGAGAAAGGAAAAGCGGATCCAGGCCTTTGCCACGTGATCAAAGTGCTGCCGACCTGAAGCTTGAAAACCTCCCCAGCACTGCTCTCCTAACAGGTTCTAAAATCCTAGCATACCTGGAAGCCCCCGGCCCTGGCCTCCGAGTGCCCCAGGGCCCCAGTGGTGACGCTCTCCATGCCAACCCAGGCCTCCACTGCGCTGGAGTGCTGGCTTACTGCTCCTGTCGCCCCTGCAGTTCCAAAGCCCCTCACTCTGCCCGGGCCATTGTTCTCCCTAACCATCCCCCAACACTGGCTCCAGTGCCCCCAGACTGCCGGGCCAGTCTCTCCAACCGCCTGTGTGCACAGCTGCTCCCTGTTAGACCCCTGAGGGCAAAGGCTGCCTCCGATCCCCTGTGGTGCCCTCAGAGCCAGCTATGTCAGACACAGGCGAAGTGTTGAGCAAATATTTGATGAACCCACGAATACAACTCCAAGAGCCCCTGTTTAGGTTGACCACAGGAACCGGATGACATTTGACCAGTTGTGAGCTACAGTGGCAATTTCATGACTGTGTAATAAACAAGCTGTCTTGGGACTTACTACCCCCAGCACCAAAGAGTGCTAAAGTCACCTGTGGAAGACCAGAGGGTCTGGGTCCCCCAAAGAGGTGCTAGACAACCCGGAGTGGGCAAGGTGGCAGGAAAGGGAATTTTATAGAAAGGACTGAACAGGCGTTTCCAATCACTTACACACTGGCAATGTTTCGTGGTCTCCCAAATATTGCCTTCCAAACCATTTGGAAAATTCTTAACGTGAGCTCTGCACTCTCCGATGGTCAAATCAGGCAGTCAGGTAGTGAAATAAACAAATAAATGTAATAAAAATTTCTATTCAGAAAATTAAATTCCATCTTATTTGGTATTCAGAGAACTCAATGATGATGGAATTACGATGCCAGATGCACGATGTATGTGAGTTTATAAACACGAATGTTCAGAAAAACTGGGTTCCGGCGGGAAAATGGGGTTCCAAATGAATGAGAAAAACTGAGATGTCACACTGATGCGGGCTGAAGGCCAGGACAGGCTGCTCTTGTCATGAGTGATCAAGAGCCTGACGTTAAAAACTGAAAGAACCTGGCACTTTTCTCCTCCCCTGTAGGAGAGTTCAGTAAGGGCACAGATTCACATTCAAATCCCATCCCTCAGACTGAAATCGAGAAGCAGCCGGCTGCATGGGGCCAAAGTCACAGATCTGTGTACAGGCAGGTCTAGGAGAAGCAGGTGAGACAATGGCAGAAAACGCACACAGGGGACCAACCCCAACAGCACGTCTAGGGGAAGCAGAAGAGACAATGGCAGAAAAGACACGTACGGGACCAACCCCAATGTCTTGACTGCTGCTTGCAAAGGTGTCTGGAACTCTCGGGAGTGATGTGCATCCCACCTGCACAAGTTCCACTTAAGAAGATGCCTCTCCAAAGCAGGGCTCGTTCAACAGAGCACCGTCCACAACACAGACACTCAGAGAACACTGGAAACCAACCTGGAGATGCACACGGTGGCCACGCCTGCAATCCCAGCCACCCAGGAGGCTGAGGCAGGAGAATCCAAGTTCAAAGTCAGCCTCAGCAACTTATAAGACCCTGTCACATAATAAAAAGGGTTTGGGGGGGAGTGGTGGCCCAGCGCTTACGGTACATGATTGGCATGTGTGAGGACATGAGTTCGAACTCCAGCACCACGTACACAATTAAGTGTCGGAGCAACAAAAGCCACATGAAAAACTAAATAGAATTGATATTCTCTCTCTCTCACTCTCCCCTCTCTCTCTCTTTAAGAAAAAAAAGGCAGGGTGGTTGGAGGTGTAGCTAATGGCAAAGCACCCTAGTGTTTCAATTCCTAGTACCAAAAACATTTTAAAAATTAAAATGGCTGGGGATGGAGCTCAATGGTAAACCACTCCTGGGTGAAATCCTGAGTTTAAAAAAAAAAAAACCTGTAAAAGCCACAATGGATGTTTCCAAAGCCTCCATCAAGGACTTGGCTCCGGGGTCCCTGGATACACAGATGAAGGAGGAATGACTCTGGCCACCCACGAGTTTGCTCCTCTTCTTAGCTGACACGAGTCCCTGGGGCCCAACAGAACGTACAGGCAGGAAGCAAGTTCCAGAGAAGGCAGGCTTGGCTCACCGCCTGGCATGAGGGGTGCACTACACACCTCCAATCGGGAGCAAGATGGCAGCCCAGTAACCTGGGGTGGGCTGTGAAGAGGTCACGCAGGAGACAAAAGCTGATCTGTGCCCAAAGTGTCCCTCTCAGAGCAGCATCTGCAGAACAGAACAGAAAGGAAAAGTGGGGTGGACGCTTTGCTCCCGAGTCTGGGAGAATTTCATTACTCCTGAAATCTCATACACTTTGGGTTGGTATGAAGCCACTACGAAAGCATAGCATTGGGCTGGATCGGTGGCTCGGCGGTTATGGCACTTGCCTGGCATGAGCAAGGACGTGAGTTTGAACCCCAGCACCACGTACACAGCAAAGTGTTGGAGCAACAAAAGCCACGTGGAAAACTAATAACAAAAATTGATTCCCTCTCACTCTCTTTCACTGTCCCTCTCTCTTTAAAAAAGACAGACAGACAGCTTTGCCCGACATAGGCACAAGCACACCATTACCTGTTGTTGGCGGCTTCATTTGTTTGATTTTGCAGTGCTGAGCATGAAGCCCAGGGCTTTGCACCCACAAGGCAGGTGTTCCACCCCGAGCCGCCCCCGAGTCCCTGTTGTTACGGTTTTAACTGTTTTTCTTTTATGGACAAATTTATCTCATTTACTTTTGTTCGTATGTTTAGAATTAGTTCTGGTGTTTTATTTCCTTTTGTGCTTTTTGGGGTTTTTTTTCTGATCTTATAATTGAAGTATAACATACACCAAAAAAATAAAAATAAAAAGTCTGACGTGAAGGATCCTAGAGCTTAGGCACCCAAGGAACCAGCACCCATATCAAGAAATGCCATGACCCTCCTCTAAGAACCCTTCTCAGGACCTTCCCACTCACTAACCCTCCCGAGGGTAACCACTGGCCTGACCTCTCAGCCAGGGAACCATTTGGCCTTTTGGAATTTTATATAAATGAAATTATATACAAGTGTGTGCATCTGACCTCCTCTGCCAATATCGTGCCTAAGAGATCTGGCCGTGCAGCTGCCTGTGGCTGGGGTTCATTCATTCTTACTGCTGAACAGTTTTGCAGCGTGCGGCTACTCCACAACCGACCCGGGCAGTCCTTGCTGCGGGTGGGGATGAGCAGCTTCCCATTTGGGCCAATCAGGATGACAGCTGCCTGCCGTGAACACTGCGTACATTCATGTTCATCAGCTGCCAGAGGCAGGGTTCGGAACTGTCCGGTTTGCTAGGTTCTGCCAAGTAGCTTTCCAGACCTATTGCACAAATTCACATCCCACCAGCAATTAAGAAGTCAGAGGTTGGAGTGCTTGTCTGGCATGTGCAAAGACCAGGGTTCAAACCCCAGCACCACATTCACAACTCAGTGTCAGAGAAACAAAAACCAAATGAAAAAATAAATAAAATTGATTCTCTCTCTCAACAGCTCTCTTTAAAAAAAAAGAAAGAATTCAATGACTTAACAAAAAAAAAACTCTTAAGTCTCCTTAGATAATAAATACCTATTGAAGAAGTTTCCCTTGTACCAAGTGATCATGACCTGAAAGCTTGGCTATCAAACATCTTTGTTGCCTTCTTAGAACAAAAATAGGAGTTGCCTATACTGTTGCAAAAAGGGAGAAGGCCAGAAAAAAAAAGTGGTTCTTTCCAAGACGAATGAATTATATGAAATAAATAAACATCAATAAAATGGCACAAAATAACAGCTAAGAGTTACCAAGATCACGCCAGATGGCAGCTAGGAAACCAGACGTTTCCAGGAAACGATGGCCCTTGTTCTGAAGTCAGCTGGGTAGAACTGCACACGTCAGATCCCCAGGCTTATCTGACATCAATGTTTATCGCACTTTGCAAAGAAGAATTTCCTGGGAAACAATGAGGAAAAACACTGATAAGAATTTAAAAACCCACAAGATAAGTGTTTAATAATTTTCCTCATATATGCATTATATTCTAGTACCTTTAGCTTTACCAAAAAAAAAAAAGTGTAAAGAAATTGGAAGTGAGATCCAAACTGACTGGAGACTCAGAAGGCGAAATCTTCTCTGAGCCACAGGAAAAGACAGTGGAGCCGGTGACCGAGACACTGGGAACAGTTTCCTGTAGATTTAAAGAGGGTGTGACGCAGGTACATACACCTACACACAAGGGCGTAAAATAGTCCCAGAAAGAGGCACGGTTCATTCTCTTCGTAAGTATCTCCAAGTTTCTTCCCAATGCCCCCAAATCCCAGATTTTGGCATGGTGCCCAAAGCCATCTACTAGCTAGCCTCTGCCTCCATCGCTCAAGACCTCCCTTCCCCTTCCTCCTTGCGTGCTTCTTCACAGTCTCCAGCTGATGCAGACTGTCCTGCTGTTTCAGAACACCCTCCGTAGGTTTCTCCTGGCTGTGGTTCCTGTTGCTCCAGCCAACTCTGTCTTCACTGAGGTCATAGGTGACCGACCTCCCTTCCACCCAATCAAGTGACCCATCCTCAACTTACTGGGCCCACCTTCCTTACAGAAGCAAGGTCTCCACTGCGCTCTGGGCCACCTTCCTGGCCAAGTGTCCCTCCTACCCACCTACCTCTCCCCACCAGCTTCCTGTGTTCTAAGTCAGCCTCGGCTCTTCAGACACTTCACACTTTATCCGAATCAACTCCTGATATGATCTCAGTTGCACGGCTTTAGGGACCACAATGTGTGCCCCTAACTCCCCACGTGTATTTCTCCATCCTGGACTTCTTTTGTGAGTCCCAACCACCCACCCCACACTAGCCCAGTTGACATATGGCAGTATTTCTTTCCCAGGTGGGAGCACTCCTCCCCCGGGGCTGGAATGGTGGCTGCTGGTGGCTCCTGGCTGCAACCCTCTCTGGGGAATTACCCCAGATGGTGAGAGACTACACTCCATGCTGGTGAACGCCCCTTCACCCAGAAGTGTTTAGGATGTCACAGCCCGGAGGGGGTGAGCAGGTGCCCACTGGGGGCTGACACAGGAGCTTAAAGCCCCACGTCCACGTGTCCAGGAACAGAAAATCTACATGGGGCCCCAGGGCACTCCCATGTGAGCAGCCAAGAGGAGGCTTCGTGAGAATCACACCTCCACCCAGTTGTCCCCAGCCCTATCCCGGACCACTCCTCATGTCTTCTGAGAACCCTCCCCCCAAAAAAATCACACATACAAAAATCCCCACCCCGGGCTCCACTTCTAAGAAGCTCAAGGTAAGGGAGGCATTTCCAGCCTGCCACTCCTCCCAGCTCTGGGTCCACCCCTCCCAAAGCCCTGCTTCCTCCCTACACACGGCATCATTGGCCCAGTGACTGGGAGCAGAAACCTAGGCAGTCTCCTCCATTCTTCTTTCACGCTGCGGATGCAATCTGTCAGCAAATCCTGCCACTTTTGCCTTAAAGCACATCCTGAACCTTACTCCTGCTGGCACCTGCCCCTCCCGCCCGGACCCCTGCAAGAGCCTGCAAGTCTCTGGTCTGAGGCCGGTGATCACTGCCCCTCTGGAATCAATGCTCCATGCAGAGGCAGCCTCTCCTCTGCTCAGCCCCCTGTGATCTCCCCAGGGAGCTCTGTCCAGGTGGACAGAGGCTCTTCCCCACCCACAGCTGACCACCGCTGTCTGCCCCCAGGCCGACCATGTGGACCCAGTGGACAGCTTGCTCTGTCGTCTGAAGCCAGGGAAGCTGTCGGTAACTGCTCAGAGCCTCTTTGCAAAGCTCTGGCTCAGCCGGTGTCTGCTCTGGTTAGGGGAGGACCCAAGGTCCTCTTGCCATGAGGACCCTCGGAGACTTGGAGCAGCTAATCTAGCAACAAGCACCAAACGAGGTGTGAGGGACCAGGCTAGAAACGGGCTGAAATACACATTCCCCTTCGAGCCCACGGAATTCTGGAGCCTCTCTGTCACTGCCACCTTGAACTTTTCCAGGTGACACACTCAACCCTGGTCCTGTGCAGGCACCCCCCCCGCCCCACCCCGCCCCACCCCGCCCAACGTCTCCTCAGCACTGACCCAGGTGGCTTCCTGCCATGAGCACCTGTGAGAGTCTACAGGAAGCACAAGCCCAAAGCCACGCACCCCCCACACATAAATGAAGCTCCAGCGTGGCACATCGACAAAGACCCCAATGCCAGTGCTGGTGACGTTTGCAAACGCGCTCATTCCTGTTCTTACTCCAACATGCTAGTTCTTCTTCGCCTGATCTGTGGCAGGCACTGCTGCAGACGAACAGGGCCACATCTGCACATCCCCAGGTGCCATTCTGGTGGGGCCAGGCAAATAAAGTCTAGAGAAGAGTAGCAGCAGGTGATGGTGCCATCGATCAGGTAACTGCAGATGTGATTAGTGCCACCCATGTGAGCCACCTGCCTGAGCTGATGGGCAGTGATGGTAGTAAGGGGGGGCTGCCCGAGGTCTGGAAAGGACTGGGTGAGCCATCAGGGTAGAGGAAGGGAGAGCAGAGGAGAGTGAGGAAGCGTGGTCCCTGCAGAGGAAACAGCAGGTGCCAAGGTCCAGGGAGTCTGAGCGGGGGTGACTCCAGTGATTGCAGGGCAGAGTGGGACAAGGCGAGATGGCGAGGTGGCAGAGGTCACTGCCAGACTTGTGAGGCTGCCCCAGCTTTAAGGTGCCAGCCACACGCCAGGGTGGATGTGTCTACGTTCAGACTCCTGGGTCTGGAGCTCAGCGAGAGCTGGGGGCTGCGACACAGATGAGGGAATTGCCTGCAGGCGGAGCCACTTAGGGCCACCAGCTCATCTTAGTTTGCCTGGCACTTTCATGGTTAGCAACATCCTGCGTTAAAAGACATCGCCAGGAGAACTGTGATGAAAGAGGGTGACATTACCCGGGAAAGGAGAAGGTGACTTGGTCCCAGGCACCCTGGGGTTTTGGGGTGAGAAAGGCGGGGTCTGAGCTCTGCTGATTGAAAACCAGCCAGCAGCTGCTCTCAAAGTCAGCCCAGAGAGACTCCAGAGGGAGTGGAGGGCAGGGTGCAGCACTGGCAGTAATTTTATGTTGGGGGGAAGTCACAGGGATTTGGGGTGCAAGGCAGAGAGCCCAGAGTTCACCTATGGGGAATTATGGAAGTGGCATTTACACTGGCAGATGAAAAAGCCTTCCCTGGGGTGGTGATGAAGAACAGGAGGGAGGGACAGCAGCTTTCCAGACAAAGGGACCGACTGCAAAGGGTAGAAGGCCATGCAGAGGACTGTGGCTGACCTGGAGGCCCAGGAGGAGGAAGTCAAGGTTGGGAGGTGAGACCATGACTTTGAACTTGATCCTGTGGGTGAAGGGACACATTGGAGTCACTTTGGGGCACCAAGGGAAATCTAATCAGGATTGCAGCTTAGAGGCATCGGTGGCTCAGATGCAGAGGAAGAATCAGAGGGGAGTAAGGATGACGGTGACACAACAGTTAAGGGACCTTTTGCAACAGACACCATGAGGTCCTGAATAGACCACAGTGGAGCTGAAGAAGAAGGGAGACACATGAGCAAGGACATGCAGCCTGACCCACCAATCAGCATGCAGCTGGGAGGAGTCCAGAGCAGAGGCCTCCTTCCCTTGGCTGTCCCAGCCCAGTGGGGACAGCAGGCGCCACAGGAGGGACAAACACAGTGGTGGGTTCAGTTTTGCCCATGGTACATTTGAGTGTACCAGGAGGATCCTGGCAGGAGACTGGTGGGAAGCATGGAAGGGCAGTGTGCAGCACACTAGCAAAGGAGCTTTAGGTTGAGCAAACTAACAAGAAAGAATAGGAGAAAGAATTATCAACACAGCTGTCCAGCATCTCAGGAGGAGGGAGGGCGCGTCACCGCAGGTTAGCACGTGTGGTTTTCAGGCTGCACCTTTGGCTGCCTGTGCTTTCTAAAAAGTTCTCCAAAGAATGTAAATTATCTTTTAGAAAAGAAAAATTGGGGGCTGGAGCAGTGGCTCAGCAGTTATGGCGCTTGCCCAGCATGTGCAAGTTCACGGGTTCAAACCCCAGCACCCACGCACACAACGAAGTGTCAGAGCAATCAAAGCCATGTGAAAAACTCAATAAAAATTGATTCTCTCTGTCTCTCTCTCTCCTTCTCTCTTAAAAAAGGAAAAGAAAGAAAGAAAGAAAAGAAAAATCAATAAAATCCTATTTTTAAAGGGAGAATTGCAGTAGTCAGTGAAAAGAGGGGAAGCAAAGGAAAGACCACCATGTGTCCTGGGTAGGGAAGGAGTGGAGAGCCCAGGGCCTGGGGCTCTGAACCGGGGCCATTACAGCCGAGGACACAAGGACACACATCTGCTGCTGGACACTCAGCAACCACTCACGTGGTCTCTTCAGATGGCCATTCCTGCTCTGCAGGGCCCAGCCCCACCCTGGGCTCATGGCCTGGAAACGTTCCTCACACCCACCTGGGTTCGCTGATGGCTTCACCTTTTACCAATAGATAATATCTGTGTCCATGGCAGGGCAGAGGGCAGGGCAGTGCCCTGGAGAGGGGGAGAGGGCATCTTCTGCCAGTTGGTCCTCCTGTTCTCTCTTGTCTTCACAGCCAGCCAGGCATTCTGGTTTAGAAACTGAGACCTGGACATGTCACTTGTTGTGACCCAAACCGCAGAGCCAGTAAGTAGCAGGACCAGGATTCGTAATGCAGCCTTGCAGACCGCAAAGTCATCGGGGAGCAACACCGTGATTCCAAATGTGGATTCAGATGTAGAACCCCCCCCCCGGCTCACATGACTGCCCCACCACTTAGGGGCTGTGTGACCCTGGGAAAAATAGGTGTCAGACCTCCATCTGCAAAAGGGTTCCTTACTATGACGGTCCATCCACTTCCTGGAGATGCTGCCCCAGGCTCAGGGCAGGTGCTCCACCAGCCTCCTCTCCCCCCAGAGACTCCAGAGCCTCTCTGCAGACACCCCCAGCTTGGGGATCCTCAGGGCACTGAGACAGACTCTGTGATGGGGGCTTTCCTGTGGTGAAGAGCGTGGGAAGAAGATGCTGACTTCAAGGACATGCTGAAGTCAGGTTCTCAGCTGCGTACTGGTTTCCCCAGCCTTCCAGGATTGTTTCTGAGTGCGACCTTTCTCATGCTCAGAGTTGGCTTTCCTGCAGTTTATGCACCAACAAACTGTGTGAAGTTGGTGAATTAATCCGCAATGAGAAAAGGTCACCATCAGGTGACTGATTACCACTACCCGCTCCCAGTAGGCAAATATTTGCAAGATGAATTATAATGGAAATGCAGCTTGGCTGGCTTGAGAACAGAGCCACTAGTGAGTCAACTTCACTGCTGTGGTCCTGAGCCTTAGGACCCTGGTGCCCACTTTCCCCCAGTGAGGGTCCCTGTGTCACAGACCCAACCCTGGTACCTGGGGGAGGTCATTGCCTCCCTGGGATGGTCACCAGAGCTTCATTATCATATGGAACAGAACATTACATGGGAATTTCCCACTAAGGAGACAAGGGGTAGTAGATTTCCTAATGTAGCCATAAAAGACTTCAAAGCTAACATGGTGAAATAGGTGGAATGTGAGCCCTCAACCTGGCCGGTGGAGACTTCATCCTCGACATTGCGTGCCTATGGCACCTGGAGGAGGAGCCTTTGGGAGGTGATCAGGACTAGATGGGGTCATCAGGATGAGGCCCCAGGATGGCAGCAGTGGCTTTCTAAGAGGAAGAGAGGCCTGAGCTGGCAAGCTTGCTATCTCTATGTGATGCCCTCACCAGGCACCGGCACCAGGCTCCTAGACTCCCCAGCCTCCAGGATCAAATGCCAAATAAACTTATAGTCTTTGTAATTTATAGCACCTCAGATATTTGTTTTAAGCCACAGCAAATGGACTAAAATAGTGATGAAGAACTAATTAGATAACTTGTCTATACCAAGGGTCAAAAGAGGTTAGGCTTCATTGAAGAATGAAATCCAAGGTGACCTAAGAAGATGGAAAGATGTTCCATGCTCTTGGTTAGACAGAATTAATATAATAAAAATGGCCATTCTGCCAAAAGCTCTATACAGATTTAATGCAATCCCTATTAAGATACCAATTTCATTATTTACAGACATAGAAAAAGCAATTCTCAAATTCATTTGGAACATTAAGAAACCCAGAATAGCCAAAACATTGCTAAGCAGGAAAGATGAAATAGGCGGTTTTGCTATACCAGATCTAAAACTATATTATTGAGCTGTAGTAACAAAGACAGTATGGTTCTGGTATCAAGATAGAAATGAAGACCAATGGAATAGAATAGAAGACCCTGAAACAAACCCACAAATCTTTAAACATCTAATTTTTGACAAAAGAGGATAAAACATAGCATGGAGGAGAGACAGCCTCTTCAACAAATGGTGATGGACGAAATGGACAGCCACTTGCAGAAAGTTGAAATTAGATCCTTATCTTTCATCTTGCATGAGAATCAAATCAAAATGGATCAAGGAGCTAGGAATTAAACCAGCTACCTTGCAAATGATGGAAGACAAATTAGGTCCAACACTTCAGCATTTGGGAGTAGGCAAAGACTTTCTCAACATGTCTCCTAACGTGAAGGAAGTAAAGTCAATCAGTGAATGGGATGCCATAAAGCTAAAAAGCTTTTGCACTGCCAAGGAAATAATCAAAGAGTCAAGAGGTTTCCTACAGAATTGAAGAGAATCATAGGCTGTGATTCCTCTGACAAGGGCCTCATATCCACAATCTACAAAATCCTCAAAAATCTCTACTTCAAAAACACAAACAACCCAATCAGTAAATGGGCCAAAGAACTAAATAGAAACTTCTCAACAGAGGAGATTGATCAAGCCAATGAAAACATGAGAAAGTGCTCTAAATCACTAGTAATCAGAGAAATGCAAATGAAAACTACATTAAGATATCATCTCATGCCGGTTAGCATGGCAAAAATGAAGAAAATAAACAATAATAGATGCTGGAGGGGCTGTGGAGAGACAGGCACACTAACACACTGTTGGTGGAGCTGCAGACTGGTACAGCCCCTCTGGAAAGCAGTGTGGAGAATCTTCAAAAAACTAGGGATGAGCCCACCGTATGATCCTGCTATTCCTTTCCTGGGTTTTTTCCCAGGGGATTTAGAATCAGTACATTACAGTAACACAGCGAAATCTATGTTCGTAGCAGCTCAATTTACAATAGCTAAATTATCAAAACAACCCAGATGTCCCTGACTGGATGAATGGATCCAAAAACTGTGGTACATATATACCATGGAGTTTTACTCAGCAATTAGAAACAATGATATTGCAGCCTTTAAAGGTAAATGGATGGGTATGGAAGAAATTATGCTGAGTGAAGTCAGCATACATAACCCAGAGAACCAAGGGTCGAATGTCTTCACTCATCTGTGGAGGCTGGAGCTAGACCCTGGCCATTGAGAAAGGAGGTGAATTCTCATGTTTTAAATCTGGAAAAGGTGTAGTGACACACAACCTCAGGCATTCATAGAGATGTATTGAGAAGGGGGGATGGAGATGGGTGGGTAATTGGAGGAGCTCTTATATGTTGTTTAGTTAGAAGCATGTTTGATTGTTCAACAAATAAATTTCTTATTAAAATTAAAAAAATCCAAAAAACAAAAAAAGGCCAGGCTTAGTAGATGGAGGATTTGTGAACAGGATTACTTGGAAGAGAGCTATGAGCCTCTCCCAGGTTGGGAGTGGGTGTCCTCTTCATCTCCAGGTAAGAGATCTACTTCCACAAATGCCCTGGGTTTGGGAAGGCCCAGGGGACAGATACCTAACACTCAAGTGAAGACTCTACAGGGAGGCTGTGGGCAAAAAGAGGGAGGTTGATCCCACTGACTCAGGAGGCTGAGGCAGGAGGATCCCAAGTTCAAAGTCAGCCTCAGCATCTTAGTGAGGCCCTAAGCAACTCAGCGAGACCCTATCTCAAAATAAAAGGGTTGGGGATGTAGCTCAGTGGCAAAATGTCCCTGGGTTCAATCCCCAATACCAAAGAGAGAGGGAGAAAAGAAGGAGGCTGGACACCGTGTAGTAGTGGGGTAGAGTTTCCCATGGGCCAGGCGTGTAGCCTGCAGGAGAGAGAGAGAGAAAGGATCTAAAGGTCCACTCAAGGGTGACCACCTGGGAGGGTGCAGGGGCTACCAACAGAAGAGTTTGGGAACTGACCTGCTGTCCCCAGAGGCTGGGCCTTCTGCTGAGTGTTGGCTGCAGGTCTGGAGCGATCTCACAGAGCAGTCACTGCAAACAAAGGCACACATGTTCCCTGGCAGGTGCTGCTCATCTGAAGGCTTGGTCACACCTGTGACTTCAGTGTCCTCCAAGTACATTGCAAGAGAGAGACAGCGGCCACCACTCAGATGTCATTTGATTATCTGTGAAGACAGGGAGATATGGGAAGAGTGCAGGGCTGACTCCGGCAGCAGAGTCCCGGGATCAGGAGCGTAGTGCACCTCAGAGGGCTCCTCAGCCTGCAGCCAGGTGGGACAACCAGGTAACGGGACAGGCCCAGCTCCCACGGGGCAGCACCAGGCCAGAGTCAGGGGTCCACCTTCACAAAGGCCAAGCCAGGCCTGGCTTGTGTCAGATGGGGTTTGATCAGAGAAACAGGAACACTCGGAAGGGACAGATCATAAAAAGGATTTATTAGCTGAGCTCCACCAGGCTGTCGTCTTGGTGTCTGCTGCCAGAGCTGGGTGTCTTCAGGGCAGGCAGGCAGGCCAGGAGGGCTGAACGTGATCTCCCGAAGCAGGGCAAAACCAGGAAGAATAACAGTGACGCTGTCGGCCTGTGTGTCTGCAGGAGCCGGCAGGGACAGCTCTCTTAGGTGGGGTGGGGGCAGCTGACGTGACTCCCACAGGTCCCTGATGCCCAGGGTCTTCCTGGGGATGGAGTTTGTGGGCAAAAGCCTTTCCGTGTTTACACATTTTTTTCAATCTATTTTCCATCCCAAATTGAGACAATGAATCCAGCAGTAATCGGGCCCGAGGGAAATGAACTAAGGGCAAAGAGGACTTGGGTCAGAAAGTAGAGGAGGTTCTGATAAACATCACAGTTTTCAAAAATGTTTGAGGGATCTGTTGTTTTGCTGGGGCCTGAATCACCCATGGGGTAGAGCGCTCTGCTATTACTATCTTCCAGGAATAGAAGAAATGAGGCTGGCACTGCTCCACACCCTGACCCCCAGAGGGTAGGAGACAAAGGCCACCATGCAGGGCACGAGGCCAACCTGAATCCACCACATTCCAAACCTCCCGCCCCTGCTCCTCAGCCACCAAAGCAGACCTTAGAGAGGAGCATCCTCTTCACAAGACCCTTCTGACCCCCCACTCCCTCACTCTCAATCTAACTTCACAAACACGCTCCCAACCCATGCCACCAACTCTCTGGGTGTCGAAATCACTGAAGGTCATGAGGAGGGATGAGCCAGAGCAAGGCCTCCCCCTCCGTCTTAATGCATTTATGCTTCTGCAACAAAATCTCAGAGCTGGGTAATCTGTGAGTAGAGACATTCCCTCCTCACAGTCCTGCAGGCTGGGACATCCAAGATCAAGGTGCTGACAAGCCTGGTGTCTGATGAGGGCCGCTGTCTGCCTCCAAATGGCGCCGTGTTGCTGCGTATTCCACAGGGGAGCAGTGCCAGGTGCTCAGGACAGAGGCACAACCACCCCCTAAAGCACTGTTATTCCCACTCAGGTGGGCAGAGCCCAACCTCTCTCTAATCCATGGACTTCTTCCTAATGTCCCACCTCTTAACACTGGTGCACTGGGAACTGGGTTTCAACACGAATTTGGAAGAACACAAACATTGAACTATAGGGGCATCCAGGCAGAAATCAGCAGAACCAGACCAAGGAAGAAAGTTTCGTTTTCCTCCAGCTCCATCTCATAAGTAACAAATCATACAGAAGATTGAGACTGTATGTGCAGACGGGACCCAATGTAGCATCTGAAGTCCTCAATGTGATCAATTACGGAGAGTTTACAATGCAAATGTTCTGATCCAGAAGAGTGGGGTTGATTCTAGAGGACAGCCCAGACTAAGAAACAGAAGAGGTGAAACAAACTTTGGTCCCATTGTTCAGACAAGAAGAGGGAAACCATCTGGCTTAAATGACCTGATTCAGGCTCCACAGCAGTTAAGCTGCAACCCCAGCAATAGTATGGACAGATGGATGGGTTGATGGATGAATATATGGATGGAGGGACGGAGGGATGGATGGAGGGATTGATGGGTGGATGGATGGATGGATAGATGGAGGGAGGGAGGGATGAATAGATGGATGGGTGGGTGGGTGAGTGGATGGATGGATGGATGGATGAATAGATGGGTGGATGATAGGTAGAAGGTTGAATGGGTGATATATGAATGGATTGATGGGTGGATAATGGATAGGTAGATGAGAGGATGGATAGGTAGATGAGAGGATGGATGGGGATGGATGGATAGAGAGATAAATGGGTGATGTATGGATGGACTGATGGGTGGATGTGTGGATGAATGATGGATGGGTAAATGACAGGATGGGTGGATGGATAGAGGTATGAATGGATGATGGATGTTTGCTGGGGTTTTATTTGGGGGTGAGGGTACCAGGAATTGAAACAAGGCGCTCTTAACCATGGAGTCACATTCCCAGCCCTTTAACACATATATTTTTTATTTTTATTTTGAGACAGAGTCTCATTAAGTTGCTTAGGGCTTCACCAAGTTGCTGCTTCACCAAGAGGCTGACTTTGAACCCATGATCTTCTGCTTCAGACTTCCATGCTGCTGGGATCACAGGTGTGCAACACCACTCCCAGCAGGATGTTTGGATGGATGATGGATGGGTGGATAAATGATGGATGTTTGGATGGATGACAGATTGATGAGTGGATGGATGGATGGGTGGAAGAATGATGGATGGATGGATGGATGGGTTGATGGATGTGTGATCAATGTTTGGGTGAATGATGGATTGATGAGTGGATGGATGGAATGATGGGTAGAAGAATGATGGATGGGTGGGTGAGGAATAAATTCCTTCCTGCAGGCCCACATCCAGGCATCTTATTTATCATCTAGGATAAAGGCAAGGAGCAGAACATGTAAAAGTGAGTGGGTGCTCATGCTGCTGGTTTATTGAGCTTCGCCTAGTGGATAATTGCTTTGGAAGCAGAACATCTGTGTGTTCTTGAAATGCTCACTCTTCCCTAAGACTCTGGAAGGAAGAGGAAAATGACAACAGGATTGAGAGATACCATTCGTTTCCCTTGACGCTGTTTCCCTCGACTGCCTGAACTGAACAAGCTCTGGTGCCGGAGCAACCGCAAATAAACAGGACGCTCCACTGTTGAAAGACGGGACTTGGCGGGTTAAAGGACTCCATCTTTGCTTTTCCAAACAAGGCAAAAGACAAAGACCCGTTTCGTGTCCTGCTGCCCTTCACCCGGAATGCCAACTGAACTTATTTAATTTGAGAAGCACACTGCAGTGCGCATTCTGCTCGGGTGAGAGTGGAAATGGACCCTTGACTTGTGCATCCCTTCACACTAAGTCAGTTCAACTAATTAAACGAAGAAACTCCTCCAGAACCCAACCTCAAGAAGTCTGGCCCCGGATCTGATCAACCCCCTTCTTCAGGGAGATGGCATCTCGTGCAGAGCACGTGTATCAGCCAGCCAGGGGCTCCAGGACCCACTGCCTGCCAAGCCCAGCAATTACATTTCGCAGCTTCCCTGATTAAAAAGTGTTTAAACATCTGCTACTTAAACCATACTTAAAAAGTAATAAATTAAAGGCTGGGAGAGCATAACTTAAATAGAGAAAGTGAGTGGAGGACTCAAAGGTCTGTATAAATAAGCCACATTTTTCCATTTGTGAAACGATCCCTTGACAACTTAAAAGTAAGCACTAACTCTGGTGTCCGGGGTATAAAATAAATCTGAATAAGCCTAATGAGAATCGGGCAGCCGTCCATAAGGAAATTTAATGCCTCTGCCCTCCTGCTTTTCATTGGTCTCCGTTTGCTGTGCATGGACTAGCAGTGAGGGGAGGGTCACCCAACCACTCATGGCAAGACCTGAGGCTAAAGCCACTGCTCCCCAGGCACACCCGTCTACACCAGACTGGACTGCACAGGAAGTGGGCCTGGGAGCACTAACTGTATGTGCAGGAGATAATTTTATTAGGCCTGATTACTTTCTCTTTTTTTAAGAGAGAGGGACAATGAGAACGAAAGATCGAATCAAATTTTATTTAGTTTTTCATGTGGCTTTTGCTCCAAAACTTTGTTGTGAACGTGGTGCTGGGATTCAAACCCGCGTCCTCACGTGTACTAGGCAAGAGTTACAACCACTGAGCCACCACTCCAGCCACAGGCCTGATTATTTTTTTTGAAAGGATTTGCCAATTTCTGGCATGTATGATTCAGTTTTAGAGAATCTTATTAATGATTTCTTTCAGATAGCAAGAACTTACATTTTGCCATTTATTTTCTTCTGTATTAAAAATTACATAATATTTTATTGATCCTGTTAATTTATCCATCTCTTTCAAATGCATGCTGCTATTTAAGAATAATCGAATCCACAATGTATAGTAGTTGCCCCTGCTGTTCAACCCAGAGTTTTAATTTCTATGGTTTAAGTTACCCACGGAAAACATCTATCTGAAAATAACAAATAGAAAATTCCAGAAGTAAGCAATTCATCAATTTTACATCCTGTTCCATTCTGAGCAGCATGATAAAATCTCAGGCCATCCACTCCATCTTGGGTGGGATATGAATCCTCCCTTTGCTTGGAGTAGCCACACTGTGTGTGCTACCTGCCTGATGGTTACTCAGTACTGTCTTGGGAATCAGATTGACTGTTGAGGTATCTCAGCTCTTGTGTCCAACTAACATATACTATAATTAATGACGGCCCCAAAGCAAAAGAGCAGTGGTGCTGGCAATTCAGATATGTCAAAGAAGTGTTCTAAGGTGCATTGTTTAAAAGAAAGCATGAAGCTTTCCACTTAATGAAAAAAAAACCCACTGAGGTTGCTAAGATCCATATTGAGAACACATCTATCTGTGGAACGTTGAAGATGGAGAAAGAAGTTTGTTCTAGTTTGCTGTCGTGCGTTAGTCTGCAGGTTATAGCCACAGTGCGTGGCGAGTGGTTAGTTAAGACGGAAAAGGCATTAAAGAACTTTGTGTTTCTTGGTTCCGGCATCGACTGGAGGTCTGGAAGTGTATCCCTCCAGGATAAAGGGGCGACTGTGCGGTCACACCTTTCTCAGAGGGAAAAGCTGATTCCCAAGGTCAAGAGTCAAGCGGTGGCATTGCATCTGATGGGGAGAAAGGAGACTCTGCAAGCACAGTCACTTGCACTGACTCCGCAGCCCACTTACATTAAGTGCGGTTCTGCACACTCCCGCAGCTCACAGGAGCCCTCTCCCACGCCCTCCCAAAGCCCCCTCTTCTCTAGCAGTGATCGCTTTGGCACTTAGCTTAGAAACAGATTTTCTTTTATGCGCATTGTTTGTGTGGGGTGGAAGCTGGGGTTGAGGATTTGTGTGAACAAGCTTCAGGAGCCAGCACGGTCTGTGCAGCCTTCCTCACCCTTTTCTGGACTGAGCCCAAAGCTAGCTTCTCCCCCTGGACTCCTGCAACTTCAGGGAACTTTGGCTGAGACTCCAATTAGCTCTGTGTGTCGCCCATGCACGAGAGAAGCGCTGGTGTCCAAAGAGAACTCAGAGCTCAGAATCCGCGAACTGGTTGCGCCCCGGCTCTGCCTGGCAGGTAGAATGATGCCAGGAAGGAGCTGCTCCGTTTTCTTTGTGAAAACTAAATCTGTGCATAAGAGCATCCTTGCGTCACTCCTGGGGCCGCTGTCAAGTCCACGGGTGCATGCAGTCATTCCCAACGTTTCATATGCAGATGCTGCTCCGGAAATTCTATCTCACAGTAGCCAAATTGAAAATAAGTTAAAGAAGAGCTTCTGACCAAAGACCTGGGGAAGCAAGTCACCGTTCCGTCCGCAAAAGGAGGAGGCTCCAAGGAGACGACACCCAAGCACTTAGCGGTATCGTGTTTTAAATAATTTGTTTTATTTTCTGACTTTACAAATGTATGCATATTCTTTGTAACAAAAATTTGGAAAAGGAAATGGTAAGGTATTGCTCAAAACAACAGATAGCAATTTTTGACATTTTGTTTCATTTTCCACCTGTCTACATGTATCTCTACAAAGATGTGTTATTGCTAATAACAAAATTTGGATCGTGGCACACGTGCCTCATCATTCATGTTATTAGTACCCTCTTGTTGCCAAGAACAAAACCTCCTCCAACAAAGAGCAACCCTTAAAGGCGCTGCATAAGTTTTTCTGCATCTTTTGATAAAATCTACCAGCTTATAATGCCACCAGCAGCAATGAAGATGATTTATCTTGCAGCAGACTTCCAAACACTAAGTGTGATCGTTGGTTCAAAATCTCTATCAAATTTCATTTTTTATTTTTTTTTTAAATTTTTTATTTTTGAACAACTTTACAAGATTTTAACAAAATAATATAAAATGTGTATAAATTGTGTATATATTCTGGATATTGCAATTATCCCCAGGAGTGCCCCCTTATCCCCAGGAGTGCCCCCTCATTTTTTATTCTTAATACAGTTTGAACTTTTAAATACTGATTGGCCATTTGTGTTTCTTATTTTTCACATTGTATTAGCGAAGCTCTGAGTGAAAAGGAAGAGAAATATTTGACTTACAATGAGATGGAAATAAAAGATATTAAGTCTGGAGAATTGTCCTTAAGTTTTGGCTTCAGCAGCTCAATGGTATCAATGCCGGTATCTCTGCTAATCTCATGACCTGAGACTCATGGTGGCAATATGGGTGCCAAGGACCCAGCATCACATTCCTATTCAAGTCAGGAAGAAGGCAACATGGCCTCTCCATCTGTCCCTTCACTGAACCTTCCCCATGAAGATTCCTGCTCACTTATCATTGGCCAGGTTTGTGCCACATGGTCCTCCTACCCACAAAAGCAGTTGGGAAAGGTGATTCACTTTTCTGGCCTCTATAAAGGAGGTGGGCAAGAATGAAGGGCGTAGCCATTTGTCCATCTTTGTCACCCTCTCTTTTCTATGGTATGTAAATGCCAGCATCCCTGGAAGTTCTTGGAAGAAGCCTCATCTGTCCTTGCCTGGATGGTGATTAACTTAGCTCATGCTGCGTGGATTGGCTGCGTGAGAACCCCTCTCCACAGGGCCTCAGTCCAGGCACCTACGCCCTTGTGGCTGTGTCTTCACAAAAGCCACCTAGGTGGATTCCTATTTTTTATTTCAAGCACTCTGGACCCCTGGTCTGGGGTCCTTGTAGCGAATTCTACACGTACCACGTGGCCCACATGCAAGGGGGGACCCTCCCAAGCTCACTCTCCAAATCTCCTTGGGAGCCATCCACCGAGTCTCCTGCCAGCAGAACTTCGATTTCCTGTATATAAGAGTGGAGAAATGCTGCAGTGTTTCCACAATCATTATATATCCTTGCTTTTATGAAGGCTGTTTTTCGAAATGCATAAATTGTTTTTTTGTGAAAATGAAGATAAAATCTGTCACTATTGTCATGGTGAGACAGCGTGGTGTTTCGCTGAAGAACTGCCTGGGCTCGTATCTGGGATTTGCTGATTCTCCCTGGGGGCCAGGGCAAGCCCTTTAACCCCAGCCACCTCTCAGAGTCCGCACCAAAGGCATCACTTCTGACAAGATTAGGTAAGCTGATTTCCACACGGTCCTAGCTCCCTGCCTGGGACGTGGTCGATTCTTCAGAATGTTTTTATTATTAGCATTGTCTTAATGTGAGATATAGGTACCATGCATATGTGAGTGGTATGTGGGTGTTATGGTTTGAATGTGAGGTGTCCCCCAAAAGTCCCCATGTGATAATTTGGGAAGACTGAGGTGAAATGATTGGGTTACAAAAGCCGTAACCCAATCAGTGAGTTGATTCTCTTGTGGGTTGGTAGGTGAGGCTGGAGGAGGTGGCTCGTGGGAGCCAAGCTTTTGGGGTACATACTCCGCATCTGGGGTAGTTTCGTTTCCCTCTCTGCTCTGCTTCCCAATGTGACGCTTGAGCGCTCTGCTCTCTCTGCCATGCTCTGCAGCCACGACCTCCCGCCTCACCTTGCGCCCTGAGGAATGGAGCCAGCCTTCTGTGGACCAAGACCTCTGAAACTGTGAGCCCCTAAATAAATCTTTTCCTCCTAAAATTGCTCCTGTTGGGTCTTTTAGTCTCCGCAGCAGAAAAGCTCACTAAAACAGTGGTGGTAAACTGTGGTATTCTAGGTAGCGTAGCCATTCCTCTGGGGTTGACCTTGACGGATTCGGAAGGTCAAATGCAGTTGACTTTTCTGTCACCGCGTCCTGAGTGACCTGTCCCTTCCTCGTTGGTTGGCGGTGGGGCTTTCTGTTTTCATTCAAGCGCTGTTTTCACGTAGACTGGGATCTTTCTGCCTCCCTCACGCTAAGAGAACTTCAGCAAGAGCTTGCTCTTCGGTTGCTGGCACTGAAGACCGGGACAGACACACGGTGGCTGGCCACACAGAGCTCTCCTGCAGATTACAATGAAACAGCGTCTAGAGGAACTGACAGTCAGCGGTAAAAAGTTAAATGGCGCTTTCTTTAATCTAGGAGGAAGTGGGATTAGGATTCCAGGCAGATACTGTGAGCTGCCAATCTTACAACTTGACCCACTTCACCAAACCCCCATGCTGTTCACAAGGCTAGGAGCACCCGGGGCTGGAATGCACTGGCCTGGGGGAGAGAGCTAATTAAAGCGTCTTCAATGGACAAATCAGGAGGAAGCTATATTCTGTCCGTTCAGGCTTCCATGACAGCACAGTGCACACTGAGTGGCCTGTGGACAACAGAAAGTTTTCCTCCCGGCCTGGAGATCAGGAAGTGCAAGATCAAGGCACCAGCAGGTTCCGTGTCTGGTGAGGGCTGCTTCCTGCTTCACAAATGGACACCTTGGTGCTGTGTCCTCATGTTGAGGCCAGGGAGCTTGCTCTGTCGTAAAGGCACTGATCCGGCCACCAGGGCTCCATCCTCATGCCCCAAACCTCCCCCAAAGGCCCCACCCCTCACTCCACTACCTAGGGGCTGAGGACTTCAACCTATGACTGGGCGGCAGGAGGACATAGACACACAGGCCAAAGCAGAAGACAGGAGCACTTTCCAAAGAAGAAGGAGGAGAAGAGAAAGGGGAGGAGGATGAAGAGTGAGGTGAAGATGAAATGAAGAGGTGTAAGATTGTTCAATTGCACCTGGAATCAGAGACATAACCTGCCACCACGGCCACCATGACCACCGTGTGACCTTGCTGGTGAAGGTGGAGTGGATGTGCAGAGAAGGAGTAGCTTCCGTGGAGAAGAATTTGACCTTCAATTGTTTATACAGTCTTCCTGGTAGTTTCATTCTAGTGATGCACCCTGAGAAAATAAGGCAGAGTCGAGTTGATGCACAGCTAAATACGGCCTCACGTGGCTAGCAGGAGGGAAGGGTGATCGCTGGCGCCGTGAAATCCTTCAAATGACACCTGAAGGCAGGGAATGCTGGACATATCCCTCACCTAAAGGCAGCATTGTACATGTAGCGTATCAATGCTGTATAGAGAGAAATGGCCAGAAAGAAAACATGCCAACATATAACGGGAGTCTTCTCTGCAAGGGGGAAAGTCTATCATTTTTTTTTCTATTTGGTATTTGTCTGTATATTTCTAAATTTTCTATAGTGGGAATGTATTTCATTGAAAAGACCAGAATCAAAGTAAATGGAAATGTTTAATAATAATTGCAGTTTAAAAACACTTATTTCAGGGCTGGAGTGGTGGCTCAGTGGTTATGGCACTTGCCCAACATGTTCAAGGATGCAGGTTCAAACCCCAGCACCACGTACACAACTAAGTGTCAGAGCAACAAAAGCCACATGAAAAACTAAATAAAGTTGACTCTCTCTCTCTCTCTCTATTTTCACTGTCCCTCTCTCTCTAAAAATAAAATGAAATAAACCACATTTATTTCTTTTTAAAACTGGGTTTGCTATGCCGAGCGCGCTAACCATCCTCTGTAGAAGCAAGCACTGGGCCAAGCTGAGTGCTTTCTCCAGGAAGCAGCTCCAAGAAGCAGTCCCATCTCAGAGGTAGTGACAGAGAACATTGGAGAAGAGTCTGCCTGTCACCCTGGGGCTCCTGCCCTGGCAGCCACTCCTGTGACATCCTCCAGGAGCCTTCAGGCCAGCCCCAAAGCCCGCAGAGTCCAGCAGGGCAGCTTCCGGTACTGTCCCATCTGCGTCTTCTGTGGCGACAGGTGGCTTTCTGTGCAGTGGAGAGGTCATCTGTTTTGTTATGATGCGTGTATTCTAATATATAACCACAAAGATGGGATCACATCTTAAAAAGAACATTCTTGGAAATGCACTGAAGGAGCTGGAAAAGGAAAGATCCAAATAAGAAATGTTTGTCACTTTTTCTCCAATAAACTTCTACAGGTGCGTCACCTTTGACCCAGCACCCGACAGCCCTGCAGTGCTCACGAGTGTGCAGAGTGCATTTCCCAGGACACAGAGAGGTCCTGAGGGCAGCTCTGAGCAGTGATAACCTGGGGGCCACATGCACTAAATATTCACCAGCACACGGGATATTTTTCTCTTGTAAATGTCTTTGAGATTCAGGGGACTCATTCTCGGTTCCTCTCATTTTAGGTGATACCTTGGTGTCACACAGCAATCAACAAACCCGGGCCAGTGAGCCAGATCAAGCTTCCTTCCTGCTTTTGTAAATAAAGTTTTATTGGCACACAGCTGTGCACACCCGTTCATCTCCATGCCGTCTGTGGTTTTGTTCAGGCTACAATATCAGAGTTGTGTAGTTGCAGCTGATGGCTTATGGCCCACAAAGCTGAAAACATCTGCTATCTGGCCCTTTACGGAAGAGTCCTGCCAAACCTGATATTGCGTGCCATGACATTAAAAATGTTTGGGTTTGCAAAATCAGTTGTAGAGAAGTTGTTTAGTTTACTTTCAGTAATGCTGCCTTTCCAATTTCAACATTACGCCTTAGAGCACACTGAGTCATTTTAGATTCCTTCTGGCTGCAAAGAGCAGACACGGGGTCTTAGCTCACGCTGCAGGAGGTCTGAGACAGACAGAGCAGGGCTGGCCCAGCATCTCCCTGGTGCCGCCTGGCTGTTTCATTCTTTCCATCCTTAGCAGAGAGGCTCTTGTCCCTGTGCTGTGCCTCATAATCACAAGGAGGCTGCAGCACTCACAGTCCTCACAACCACCATCCAGCAGGAAAAAGAAAAAAGACCAACAAGCCAAGGCAAAAAAGCAATTCCTTTCTGTTCAGAAGGAAGCTGCCCCTCCTGAGACTTGCAGTTACTTCTTAATTCCCTGAGCTGCATTCTAGGGCTTCCTCAAGTAACGAGATTGCCCGGGGAAATCTTTAACTACACACGTCGGGGCCCCAAACCATACAAAGTTTCTGTTGGTAAGAAAGAAAGGGGGAAATATATACACTGGGCAGGCAACTGATAGTGTCTGCTCCAAACATACGCAGTGTCACCACCAGAAAGCCTCCTTATCAATTGCTGGGTGTCTGCTTTCAAATACTGTACTGCATGGGGTGAAAGGGTGAACACTAGACATTGAGCAACCTAGTCTCCACCCCACCCAGCTGTCAGCCAGCTGTTCCGCTGCACTGGCTGTCCTGGAGCCCCTCAGGTCATCCCTCCTGCCTCTCTCCAACAAGGCTCCAAAGGCAGAGTCAGAGCCCAGGGGGCTTGAGCTCTCACCAGGGAGAGGCGGCCACCTCCTGCCACTGCTGTTCCCCCAGACTCATTCCGGAAGAGATCACATAGACCTGCAGAGGTTGCCCTGGGCCTTTTCCTTGGAGATCCACATCCTGCATTGTGTGTGGACATGCGTGTGTGAGCATGTGTGTGTGAGTGTGTGTGCATGTGCATGTGTGTGAGCATGTGTGTG